>JANPWX010000214.1:222098-321029 GCA_024734555.1 Trochalopteron elliotii
CTTCCTTCCTTCCTTCCTTCCTTCCTTCCTTCCTTCCTTCCTTCCTTTTCCAGCTTCTTTGGTGTAAGACCAATTTCAGTGCTCTGTTTCTTATGGGTGAATGTACAGCTGGTCTGCTGATGCCTTCTCTCCAGTAATGGTACTTACCAACTACAGGGACCATTGGAGAACTGCTTTTCTAGTGGGAATGTATGTTTATGTGACTGCTCAGCTCCCTGGCCACCTCTCAACTAAATACTAACTGAAGTAACTAAATGTTCATGTCCCCATGGATTTTTTGTCTGCAACAGAAGTAGTGCTGGTATTCTGCAGGAATTTTGCAGAGAGCCTGCTAAGAGTTACACAGTAAAAGAGAGACAACCCTTCTGGCAGAGGCCTGTTCAAAACAGTAAAGTTCAGTAGCACAACTTTTGTGCCTTCTGTCCACTAGTGCTCTGCTGCACACAGTATTTTGTTAGTGTTTGAGGTTCATTCCCTGTTTCTAATTTTTGTTGTTTTCTCTTGAAGGATTAAGATTTTCTTCTTCCATCTCATTTATATCAGAGCTTTTTGTACATAACCCTACAGACATACCAATTGGTTTCAAATGAGTATTTAAAAAAAACCAACAAACCCTAATTCTACTTGTATGAGTACAGCTCCAATAAAAGGAGAAGATTGATTTCTGTATATTTTTCCCCTCCCCTCCAGAAAAAATTCACTGCCTGTTCTTTGCAGTTAACAGAACATTCAGTTTGAATAGATACTAGGTATCTTCAAAAATATTGAATATAACAGTAATTTAGTTTTGAACCCACAGTTACTGTTGCAAGCAACTTCACTAGGTAAGACTTCATGCTATTTCTTTTCATGACCTTTTGTACATATTTATGTTTATATGATTTCCCACATTTTTGGTTCAACTGAATTCTTTCTAAAGTTCTGTCCTGGTTTAGGGCAAATTTGGGAGGAAACCTCCAAATGGGTTCCTCTAGAAAGCAGATTCAAGTGGCCCTTCCCCCAGCTGGTTTGGGAGAAGATTTCCTTGGAGAAAAGTGGAAAAAACTGTTTATTTAACCAGAAGAGTATTCACAACCATAAAAAAAAAAAAAGAGAATAATATTAAATGATAAAATTTCTTGGTGTTCTGAAGAGGTGGCAAATTCAGAAAGTCTTTTTCATGGGGTGCACCTTGGCTTGCACAGTCTCTTACCAGTCCCTCCAGCACTGGAAAATGCTGTCCTGGGTCCTGGTGGGCCACAGGTGTGAGCTCCTGGTGTCTCTCTGGGTTTTCAGTCCAGAGCAGGTTTGAACAGTTCCAAGAAAAACAAAAGCCACAGTCTGGGGAACTCCTCTGCCTCTGCTAGCTGAAAAAAACTTAGCTAAAAGCACAGAAAATCTCTGTCCTGCTGTCTGTCCATGCTGCAGAGAACACAGTCCATGAGCAGGAATGCAGGGGAGCAAGTGCAGTTTCTAAAAACAAACTCTGCGCTTCTTTTTCCCCCTTCCATCTCAGAACCAGTCTTAAAGGTGCAGAACTTAATATCCTGCATGAAGAGAACAGACAGCTGGGAATCCAAGCATCATAAAGTCACCCCAGGACAAATTTCAATGCTCAAGTATGTAAAACCAGAATCTAGTGAACTTCCAAAATTTAACTATTGGGAATTAATACTGTGACTGTCTTCAGTCATATTTATGAATGGAATATCAGGTTTGTCTCTTGTTCTTTGCTGTGTACCTCAAAGAAAAGTTTGGTTCTGTCTTCTCTGCTGTCTTCAACTACCTAATAGGTAGCAGATACAAAATAACTACATTAAATATCAAATAGCATGCCACCCAACTATATTTTGAATAATGGAATCATAATTTGGGTTGGAAGAGCCTTTTACTGGTCTAGTCGAATTCCTCCCTCAATGAGTAGGGACATCTTCACTAGATTAGGCTGTTCAAAGCCCCCTCCAACCTGACCTTGAGTATTTCCGTGCATGGGGCATCTACTACCTTTCTGGGCAACCTGTTCAGTGTCTCACCACCCTCTGGGTAAAAAACTTCTAACTTCTTAGTAATATCTAATCTAAACCTGCCCTCTTTCTGTTTACAGCCATTCCCCATTGTCCTATTGCTAGAGTCCCTGGTAAGGAGCTCCTGTTCAGCTCCCTCGTAGCCTCCTTTAGGGTCTGGAAGGTGCTGTCAGGTCTCCCCATACTCTCCACAAACAGCCCTAACTCTCTCAGTCTGTCCTCATAGGAGAGGTGCTCCAGCTCTCTGGTCATTTTTGTGGCCCTCCTCTGGACCCACTCCAATAGGTACATGTCTCTCCTGAGTAGATTAATATTTTCTAGTTAACAACAAGCAAGCCTCAGCATCTTCTTTGCCTATGTCATTTGTAAATACAAAAGTATGCCATGAAAATGATCTTTCTTTTTATGAAGAAAATGAATTTATATAAAATACCACTGATTTTCATTATGAATTATTTTTGCTGAGATAACTTTTAACATTCATTTCTTGTTTGCTACAGCTTAGTTGTAAGTGATGATGATGTGTGGAGAGACCAGTTTTACAATGGAAATATTAAGAAAGAAAGAGGTAATGAACATTTTAAAGTGGTACAACACTGTAACTTAATTCTCCATGAAAAAATGTGTAATAAAAAGTAATAAATTGGCTTAATTTCATTTATTAAGATATAAAACCTCTCTTGAGAAAATTAATGTGAAACATATCTTGGTTGAAGAAATGACGCCCTCTGAACAGGTCTATGGTTGTGGCATACGTATTGCAAGAACATAATTTTGGTGATTTTCATTTCCCATTACAAAAATTATATTGAAAACTAGGGAAATTTTCCATTGTTTTGATAGCAATACCAGGATGGGTGGAATGCAACTGTGGCCATGTCATTGCTGCATCATCTGCACCTGCTCTGAAAAAGAGTGAGATGGCACAGCATGGGGAAAAATCTGTTTGTGTTCTTTTTTTGAGACTGGCATTTCTGGAGTGATTCTAGTATTAATGCACTAACAGAATTTTGCCTGTGGTTGCTGAGATAGCAAATCAAGCTTTATCATTAAAATGCATATTAGTGAAATAACGTTATACATATTCATCTCTTATGTGTTAGGCATACTTACAAAAATATCAGTTTAACAGTGCATATACAAACTCTGTGTCTATAGAAACAACACATGGTGGCTTTTGCTGTGGAACTGTTTTATTTTGCTGATGCTCTGTTTACATTTAAACACACTTGTCTCTATATTTAAGGTGCAATAGTGCTACGACTTGCCAAATCGTGGTTTCGTATAGGATCCTTGGAAATCTTAGCTCACTCTGGGGAGCTGGACTTACTAAGGTTTGAATTGAATCTTCATAGTAACTGCAATAGTTTTCTCAACAATCAAATTACATTAGAATTCATGTATAGAGTTGGAATTTAGACATAAATTATTTAGCAAGTAAGAGTACATAATTTAAAAAGGTAGCCTGCTATTTTTATACAAGCATACCAAAGATCTTACCTCACAAGGGTAAAAACCCTTGAGATATAAACCCTGGATCTTACAAAATGGGGAAATTTCTATACCTAAGTAGTTCTGGTAACTGAGTACTAGGGAGGAGTTTTTTGTTTTGGAAAGATTTGTAAGTTGAAAGTGTAAGTTCCTGCATTTCTCAGTTTTCTGTGACAGGTTTTTCTGCAGATTTTAATGAATATATCCCGTTTCCCTAAGCCTGTCTTGTAGGAATGTGGAGCACTGTTTTGGGAGCAGCCAGTTACTATGGAAGTAACCCTACTTCATAAGAATTCAGCCATAACATTTTCTTTTTGAGAATTATGATGTAGAATGATTATTCCTTGTAATCTTATACCTTTTTTTAGAAATTCAAACTCTTTTTTTTCCTAAAAAATGGATATTGCTGCATGCAAAACCACATCCTGGTGTCCTGTGGGGATTTAATGTGGGGATAATTTTAACTCTGTGTGGCAGTCTCCAGGTGTATTTATGACTACAACCATAGGTTTTATGTTTAAGCATTTGGAAGAGCTGAATCTAATATTCATTGGAATAAATAGACTGAGTTTCTAAATGACTATTTGTGGCAAGCTGTAGATCAGCATTTTGCTGTTTGAAAACAAGAATTTTTAATGCTTAATTCCAAAGTACCAGTTTTGTTAAAAGAATTCTATTTCTGCTGTTACAGAAGATTGCTAGACTTTATCATCCAGGAACATTTTCCATCAATAGCAATGAATGATTCAAACAGATATCTGGTAAGTCTTTTTTAAGAGTCATTTTTATTTTCCACAGGCATGTGAACAAAAATTACAGGAAGGTCTTCACATTTTCAAGTGTTACAAGATTTTAAAATTTGAAGTAAGCTTCCTGGTTTATTAGCAAAAGTTTGTTAATTCTCTGCAGTAAAAATCTGCTTCTTGATTTTTTTTGTTTTCTCAAAGTCAAATGTGAACATTTTTCACCACTTTCCATTATGGAAATGTTTATTGTGAGGCTTTAATTTTCTGTTGTTTTTTGCTCTCTTACTGCTGAGGTTGTCAGTGAACAGTGGTCATGAAGTGATGAAGTGTGCTTTTGCTAATGTAAATGTAGTATATATAGTATATTCTAGTGTACTGCCTAGTATGTATAGTGCCTCTTTTTTGGGGGTTATTTTTTTGTTTTGGTTTTTTAAAATTTTACTTCTTAATTTCTTATTTAACTATAGTCTTTGCTGGATAAGGTTATTATGCATTCACATGATTTAGAATGGGAATGACAAGAATAGACAGAGAGATACATAAATTTGAAAAATGGAATGTATTACATATTTCTAAAGTGAATGAAATGCTTATGCATTTCAATATTTTTGATGCAGAGAACTTGAAGTAAAAGATGTATTTGATTTTAGGAATTTTTCTCTACAGTCGTGTCAGAGACTGCAAATCTCATTTCCTTGTGGATGTCTGTGGGGTTTGCACATGGTAAGGTGCCAGATGGCTTTATGGGAGGGACACTTTACAGTAATGTACTTAAAAATGGTTTTTATTTGTCACCATGGTCTTCAGTTCTGCTGATGTCTTCACCTGCAGCTTCATCTGTTACACAAGGGGCTTTTGTAACAGAGTTACTCTGTCTAATCTCTCAGAGCACAACTGTGATGGGGTGAGAATAGGGGAACAAGAATTCTCAGAGCTGTTGTAACAGTACAGTGTACAAAGACAGGGCACTGATGCCATGTACAAGTTTAACTGCTCAATTTAACTGCTCTGAATTCAATCCATGCACAAAAAGCCCTGGTCTTTTTCAGTGCACAGGAGGCAGAGGTGTTTTTTGGCGTTCTGCAGATTTGTGGGGTTAACCCCAAAACAGCGGCAGGAGCCTCGGTGTCCTGTGGGGCACAGGCTGGGGGCAGAGGGATGGGTACGTTTTCCAGTCTGATTCCTGAGAGCTCTCTAAATTCAGTAGACATGTTTCACAGCAAATTGCCTAGAGACTGGGGTTCAGGTGGAATTTTAACTTTTGTTTCTCCTTTCTGTTTAACTGTAGGTGTGTGCAATACAGATAACTTCAGTGTATTGTCCATAACAATAGATTATGGTCCATTTGGATTTATGGACTCCTATGACCCAAGTGAGTGTAGCACCTGTTTTTATTTTATTTTGTTTTTACTTAAAACAATCTTTTAATATTAAATTATATATTTTCCATTACATGAAAACTTCTTTCATTATTAGCAGAAAAACCGTAAGCATGTGTACTGTTTAAAGAGTTTTAGGGGAAAAAATTGCATCAGTGACCAGTTTTATGATACACTATATAGGTTGCATTCAAGGACTAAAACCCTTGTTAATGAAATATTAATATTAAACCCATTCCCATGAGACTGTTTCCACTTAAACACCATCAATTCAAGAGATGCTACAACAGAAGCCTAGAAAACTAAAAATTGTGTATTGCTGGAAGCTCTAGTTTTATAGTCACAGCAGCTGATTATATGTTGGAAGAAAAAAAATCAAATGTACACAGTTATGGTAACCTTTCTTTGAAAGTCTTAACTCAGTCAGTTGGAGATTGATAGATACAGGTTCAGTATGTACATAAATGTGTATTCTTAGAACATTGTTTATAGTTTGCAACTGAATAAACTTCAGAATCAGCAGTGGTAATCTTGCTATGTGTTTTCATGCCTGCAGCCTCAAATTAAGGAAAAGTCATGAGAATAAGTGTCATATTGTTTCTATTGTATTGAACAAAATGGGGCTTTTTTGCTTTTAGATCTTTCTCTATAGGGTGGATTGGCCCCAGCTGGCAATTAAGGACCCACAAGCCAATTGTTCACTCCTCCCTGCAGTGGGCTGAGGGAGAGAATTGGAAAAACAAGGCTAAGAAAAAGCTTATGGGTTAAGATAAAGATATTTGAATAAGTAAAGGGGGAGAAAAAGAGCAGGGGTGACCAGCAAGTGATGCAAGGACAATCACTAACCCTATCTCACCACCAGACTGATGCCGAGTCGATCCCCAACCATCAGCTGCCTTGGAAAAACTACCCCCAGTTTTTATTGCTGATCATCATGTTATAGGTGTGGAATGTCCCTTTGTTCTGCTGGGCTCAGCTGTCCCAGCTTCATCCCCTCCTAGCCTCTTGCCCACCCCAGCCTCATTTTCTGGGGTTACAGAGTGAGAACAGAGCCCTTGATGCTGGGCCAGCCCTGCTGAGCAATGTGTAGAACATTGCTGTGCCATCAGCACTGTTTCAGTCACAAGTCCAACACATGGGGCCAGACAGGCTGCTGTGAGGAGAACTGACTCTGTCCCAGCCAGCAGTGCACCCCAGAGCCTGATGAGAGGGGTTAGAGTTGAAATTCAGATTTGAACCACTCAACAGATCTGACAGATGAGGTGTGAGTCTCCTCCTTGAAGCTCCATTAGCTGTCAGTGTCCTCTGAGGACTCAGGCAATGCTGTGTGCATTGGTCAGCTTGTCTGGGTTTGATCTGAGTGAGGGGCTCCCACTGGTCCTCTCAGAGACTGCTGCTGTTTATGGGCATACATTTTACTGCTGGATACTTGGAACTTGCATGACAGGCACTTACTATCTCCCAGATAATGGATTTGCATACTGGAACACATTAGGCCTAATTTTTATGTGAATACAAAGCTTGCTTGTCCAATTGAAACAAATCTTGCTTAGGTGGCCTATTAAATATATGTTTACTATATGTATGACTTTTCCATACATACTTAAAACCTGAATCTAGTTGGACATTCGTTTGCTTAATCTGTGTGCTAATTGTAAAAGATAATGTTTTAAATGCAAAAATGGTATTTTTCTCTGTAACCATCTGAATTCATCTTGTATCTTCAGGTAGGAAAATGTCACTTGTCACACATGGGAACTTGTGTGTGAAGGATGTATTCCTTAGATTTGCAAATAACAGATCTTGAGTTAATTCACTTTAAATAAGTATTCTTGTGATCAGATTTTAAGTATTTAGTAGTTTCAGGTCTTCTATAAGTTTGCTGTGTAAGTATAAAATGAATGTATTTCAGTATTTTAACATTGATTGTTTATTGTAATTACTGTGTTATGGAAAAGTAATGCTTTGTTTGAAACAGATTTTGTTCCAAACACATCTGATGATGAAAGGAGGTATAAAATAGGAAATCAGGCAAGTGTTGGGCAGTTTAATCTGAGCAAGCTGTTACAAGCTCTAAAACCTTTATTGGATCCCAGGCAAAAGCAGCTGTAAGTAATCCTTAAAATATCGTAATGCTTAAAGGACCTAGTGAGATGGGAGACAGTGTAATCACCATGTGCTTAGGAAAGAAAGGGATTAGCTTTTAAATTTTTTTTTTAAACTGGAAATTGAGTCTGGATTAATTATTGGCCAAAATAGGATTGGAGGGTGGGGAGAAAAGTTTTTGTTGGTCATAAATGGTAGCAAAATAGGACCACAGGGAGGCATTAGATAGGTAGAACCTAAGGTGGGACCTTTGCCTGTTGTTTTCTGTTCTAAGTTTGCCTAGCTTGTTTTGTAAGACACTAACTTAGGAAGACCATGCATGCTCCTGAAGTAATGAAGTAGTATTTTAGTAGCCTCTTGTAAAGATTCTTAAATGAAGAACAGATCCCAGATGATTCAGAATTTCAAAGCTTCTGAGATAGCAGGCAGAAGTTTTCATTGTTTAGTGTACAGCAGGATTATACCCACAGCAGATTTTAGTTCCTTAGAACTTGGCATTTCTTTTGTTTTGCAGAGCTTCCCAAATTTTGAAGGGGTATGGTGAGCACTATTACAGTCGGTATGCACTTTCAGAACTGAAACCTTCTAGTCACAATACTATAAAATATATAATGTTCACAATTTCCATACTTTGTTACTATTTTCAGTTTCACAGAACTATTCAAAACCAAATTGGGTCTTCTTGGAGAGGATGAGAATGATAACTATTTGATTGCTTTCCTCTTAAAAGTGAGTTTACTTTGCTAATTTTGTTGGCAAATGTCTGAACTGACCCCCCACACTTGAAAAGCACTCATAGAAGTATCTTTATTCACTAGATCATGGAAGATACAAAGGCTGATTTTACAATGACATTCCGAGAGCTGAGTGAAATTACTGCAGACCAGTTAAAGGAGCTCCATATTCCTGAGGTATAAATACAAGCACCCAATCTTAGGAGTACTTAATATAAAAAGAGTAAATCAAGTTGAGCATAACCTCAATATAGTAGAGGCTATCTCAAGCCATGATTCATCTCAGAAATATGTTATTGTATCATTTTTAAAGGACAGAGGCACTAATACACCTGTGTCAGGCTACCACCCCTTGTAAAGCCTGTGTCTGGTAATGATGGACATGCTAATGAAAAGTGCTAATGAAAGGTGCATTAATGAAGAATACTGAAAATCAGATTTTCAGCCTTTGGTACAGATCCAATACGAGTAGTCATAAATACTTGTACACAACTGGGAATGTGATTTTCTTCACATTTAACATGGGTCTGCTACAAAGAACTTTCTTCCCCCTCATCTCCCCTTTTTTTGTTGTTGTTTTATTTATGAATACCTTTTGTCCAACAAGTGAAGTTGCACAGGGCCCATGAGGAGAATTTCAGCCTCAGGTCAACCAAACTGTTCCTGGCATGGGTTTGGCAGGTGGCCTAAACCTCTGCTCTCGGGCATATTTGCTTCTCTCAGTATCTAACAATATGTGGGATCCCTTCTCAACATAAACTCCTGCTAGAACTCTGCCCTTCCTTGAGGATGAGATTGGTTTTAAATGTAACTTAAAGCATAAGGATACATTTTGCTATTGTGACCTGCTCAGCCTATTTAAAATGTTTTACCAGGATGTAGTGCAATCCTTGACAGTGGAAATATAGCTGAAATATTTGAACTGGACTGAGATGTTAGGCAATTCATAATTGGATAAAAAAGCAAAAATGAAATTCTCAAAAGCAAGCTTCTAATCTGGTTCTGAAAAGCAACCTAATCTGGAAAGAAAATAACCTTTTTGCAAGAGCCAAAATGATTTTTTTTTCTTTTATTCTTTAATACAGTGCCTTTTCTATGTGATGAATATTGTTCATTTTGCCTGGGAAGCTTCACTGCCTTCCCCAAACATCTGATTTATGTCCGTTTTTGAAGCCAGTTTAAAACGAGAGCAGGTGGACTTAGGAGGTTGTTTTTAGGCAGCAGGATGACTATGTAAAACACAGAATGAAAATGAAGAGTTGATAGTTCTTTTTCCAAGTATGTTTAAGTGGTTTTGAGCAAATTTTCTGGTTTTCCTTGTTTTCTTCTGTTAAGTAAGAGGTCTATCCTGACCTTTTCTATGAACTTGAAACCATTAAGGGTTTAAAAGTTTAGGTACTCTAGCAACAAAAAACCAGGAGTTGTGGCTTTGGAATTAATCATTTGCACAGGAGGGTGATAAGAGGATGAGTGTGTTTGTAAGAGAAGGTATTTTTGTCATAGAACCCAAGTGATTTTTCCATTTATGGCAACTCCATCTCCCCATCTTTGAAGGTGCTGGCTGAGGAACCAACGACTGTGGTGTAGCTGTCACCCTGCTGCTGCTACACCAAGGTCATTTCCAGCCTTCATTTGGTAGCAACCTCATCTTTTTTTTTTCCACACAGTGAAGTGATTTAGCCCACAAATTCTGAGTTACAAAACTGATGTGTAAAAACAAGTACACTTTTATGCTGGTGAAAAGCTTTCATTGTTTTAAAGCATTTCAGTTTTAAAGTAATTTCACCTCTATTTATTTACACACCAATACTTTTATGAGTAAGTTTTCATATTGATTTGTACATAATTTAAGATTTTTTCAGCTGCATACCAAAATTGATCTAAAAATGCCAGAAAACTTTGGAAACACTGCAGGAGTCCTTATATTTATTATTAACAGAAAACATTCTGAAATTCCTCCTAAAGCAGCCTAACTCTACACATCTTTGAACAAATGCTTGATTCTCACACTCACCTGTTATCCACCTGCTTGATTCCCAGCTCTTAATCATTTCTGTGCTCATTTTTATGATCAAATAGAATTTTAATATTTTTTTACTCTTAATCCTCAAAAAAACCCCAAAACCAAAAAACCCAGATGGGATCAAAACTTTTTCTTCTTGCTTTTAATTTCCCTTACTTTTTTTTCTTTAATATGTGCTGTTTACCTCCTTTTATCTATGTCCATTTCTTCCTAATCTGTTCTTTCTCTGAAGTTCATTTTTTGTCTGTGAGCTTTGGCTGCTTTTAGCTGAGGAATATGAAGCAGCTGTTAGCCCGGTGTACTCAGCCAGGGGGGCCTAGTTTGTGTTTGCTGTCCATCACTGCAGGCAGTAACTCTGCAGTGAAAGAAACCAAACTCTGATTTCTTGCTGTCGGCCTCTTCCAAGTTCTGTCTCCTCTCCCACTGTCTCTATTCTTCTCAGTTTTCCCCTATCCCTGTAGACTTTAGTTTCCCTTTCTCTTCACCTTTTCTTTATTTATATATTTTGCTTATTGCACAATTTTTGATGAAAAAAATCTCTGTGAATATATCTCACCCATGTACAAGTCTTAGAAGAGAGTGAAACCTATAATTATGTACCTTAAAAAATGAAATAGGTCAGACAATAAGCTAAGGAAAAACAGGGGTGAAGTTCTAGAGGTGTTCAGGTAAAATTTCTCATAACAGAGATGGATTAATATGGATGTATCATGCTAGCAAAGAGAAATAATTTGAATACAGAGGAAAAGATACTAGCAGAATGTTTAGGGAGAAAATTCTTTGAAGGGTCATCATATGTTTGCCTTTTAAATCCTTTTATTGTTAAGTGTCGTGGTTTCAGCTGGGATAGAGTTAGTTTTCCTCCTAGTAGCAGGTACAGTGCTATGTTTTGGATTTAGATTTGAATAATGCTGATAACACACTGATGGTTTAGTTGTTGCTGAGCAGGGCTTACACTAAGTCAAGCACTTTTGAGCTCCTCATGGTGCTCTGCCAGCAAGGAGGCTGGGGGTGCACAAGAAGCTGGGAGGGTACAGAGCCAGGACAGCTGACCCAAACTGGCCAGAGGGATATCCCACACTGACCCAAACTGGCCAGAGGGATATCCCACACTGACCCAAACTGGCCAGAGGGATATCCCACACTGACCCAAACTGGCCAGAGGGATATCCCACACTGACCCGAACTGGCCAGAGGGATATCCCACACTGACCCAGACTGGCCAGAGGGATATCCCACACTGACCCAGACTGGCCAGAGGGATATCCCACACTGACCCAGACTGGCCAGAGGGATATCCCACACTGACCCGAACTGGCCAGAGGGATATCCCACAGCACTGGGTGTCATGCTCAGCAAATAAACTCAGGGAGAGCTGGGTGGGGGGACCCTGCTTGGGAACTGGCTGGGCACAGGTTGGTGAGCAGTTATTTTTTCATTTACATCACTTGTTTCTTTCGGGTTTTATTTCTCTGTCCTTTTGATATTTTCCTTTTCATTGCTATTGTTACTTTTATTATTGTTATTAAATTATTTCAATTATTAAACTGTTTTTATCTCAACCCATGAGTGTTCTTACTTTTAACCTTAATTTAAAACCCCATTGACGGGGAGCATGAGCAAGTGGTTATGTGAGGCTTAGTTGCCAGCTGGGGTTAAAACACAATATTTGTTGCTTACTTTGGTTTTTGCTTAACAGGAAAATAATTCTCATTATCTGTCAATAAATGTTTCTTTCTCTTCAGGAGTTCTGGGCTCTCCAGGATCTGGGTAAACACAAATTATTTTCAGAATGGGTTACTATGTACCTCCTGAGATTAAACAGGTATGTCTGATTGCAGTTTGAAGTGTGTGTTTGCCAGAAGCAGGCAACTTTAATCTGCAGTGATTTTGCATAGTCTTTGCTGGGTCTAATAAACTGGCCTAAACTTGGTTTCATAAGTCTTTTTTGTCTTCATGGTTCTAGATTGTGCTGGATACAACAATAATTACTGTTATAGTTCTGTTTTGACACACAGGTACATAAAAATGACATGGGAGGAGTCATTTCTGTTCTTTGTCCTTCTTTGAGCACCTGGTCAGATTTTTTTGGTGAACACTTTTTCTTAAAAAAACAGTCCCACAGATTCAGTCCAAGAATCACAAACAGGCTTTGCAAGTACATAGGAATGAATAGTATTTAAATATTGTTTATATATATATATATTTACTATGTAATAACATTGCTTTATGGTGGCAGGGGATGGAAGTTGAACAGTTGCAAATGCACAGATTGTGTCTGGAAACCATGGTGTTGCATAAATAGGAATGCACAGGATTCTTTTGTGTTAAATCAATAAAGAATCTAACATTTTTTCTTAGTTATATATGGTATACATGGCTAATAGTAGTGAAAATAAATACATATCAACTAATTGGAAGTTTTATTCAGTAAATACAACTCCTAGGGGACAAAATCTAGGCACAAGGCACAAAACCTACAGGAAAGTGTGCAGTTTTTTCCAAGTCTAATAATTCTAGAGCTTCTGCCAAACACAAAAGCAGAGCACTTAATGATTTTAATGGAAGTCAAATAAGATATTTCTAAAAATAAATCAGCATAACCCTCACTAGCTAAAGTGCTTTGTGTTTTTCTTCTTTTCGTTTGTTTTTCATGTGTAGTAACAACGATGATTCAGATGCCAAAAGAAGAAAAAGAATGGCAAGTGAGTAGAACAATCCAAAAGAATCATATGCTTGCAGATGGCAAATATCTATTTACATATGTTTCTTTAGTGTTAGATATGTTTCTTTTTGGGTAGAACTAAAATACAGTATTTTTCTGAAGAGGAGAAGCTCTCATTATGCTGCTGGAAATCTTGTAACACTGTACATTCATTCTGTCTGTCTCTATCCTTTCTACATGCTACACAGAATTCAGATTTCTGATAGAGACACACTTTTTCTTTCTGTCACCCAGAGAAAAAACTTGTGATGAAAGGATTATCTAGACGTAGAAGGCAAAGAAAGGTGCTTTGATTCTCCAAGTTATTCTAAACACAAAATGGCAGTTAGGTATCACAGCAGAAACAATGGATATGAAACTCCAAGAATTGTTCAGTGGGAGATATTTTTGATCTGCAGTAAGCTGTGGTAAATTTGTGAAATTTGCTTATAAGAGAAAATGAGCAACTGAAAATCAATGGGGAAAAGGGAATGAAGGAACTACAGGATCTGATCAAACTCTGCACAAGAAGCTTCACTGTTCCACTTTGCAGGAGCTTCCTGCAAAGCAGGATGGAAATGGCTGCACTCTTTTGTTAGATATTGATTTGCCACTTTCTTCTAAAGCTCCAATTGATCGGCTACAAAAATGGCAGGACTGGCACTGACTTTCAGTAATGAGATAGCAAAACTATAAAGGACACAATTTATGGTTTCAGGTTTGCATCCCCATTTTCTAACAAAGGCTCTATCCTTTTTAAAGAATACTGCTTAAAATTCTGTATGCATTTTAGAAAGTTAATATGAAAAGAGCTACCAAGAAGAAATATTTCTTTTCTTGTTTTTTGATAGGGCTAAGAAGCTTCACTTGTGAGTTTCTGAGGCCCTTTGTTCAATTATCATTTTGAGTTTTCAAGCTCCTGTTTTCCTTAGCTAAAATTGAATGCTGAAAACCGGCTAAACACGCTCCTCATTTTTCTATATCTTTTGAAAAAATCATGACATTCTGAGGTTTTATTCCAAATCAGAAAGGATCCTAGTTTGTCAGTGTCTTCTGCAAACCATCATTGTGTTTCTCCACATGCACTCAGAAGATCTCATAGTACAGGAGACAGATGAAACACAGAAAAGGTTTTGCCTCCAAAATCACACTTGTGCTAAGGGTCTTAGTTTTGGTAGCAGTCAAAACTTGATCTGCAAAGATTCATGGTTCACTTAGTTTTCTTCCATATAATCAACCATCACTCTCTATTCATACTGCAGAGCTGCAAAAATTTATGCTAGGCTACTGATCTTAGTTTGTTATTGTTTTATTTAAAACCAAAAACTCTTGTTGGATTTTTGCTAGCTGCTCCATCTTACAGTGTGACTGAAATTTCTTATAGAGATTTTTGGGATTTTATTTTTCTTTCTTATATTTTTACATCCATGCATTTAAATAGATTGTTTAGATGCCCCGTGGTCTCTTTAAAATTATTTGAGTTTTTGTTTTGTTCTTTGTTTGAGGATTTGCTTGTACAGCTGTCCTTGTCAGCACAACTTCCAGCAGAAATCTGCCTCAATTCAGTCAACTCTGCATTTTTACCTGGCATTTCATGTTGAAGACAAAACTATCCTGGCTTCTCAGATTCTTAACTGTGTTGGGAAGTTCCACTAAATTGTGTACTGCTGTCTTTGACTGACCTTGAATATATTGGCAGTAACACCTCATTATTCATCACCCTTCCCTAATTGTTAGTAAGTGACATAAAAAAATTTCATTTCTCAAAGTACATTAACTTGAATCATTTGAAGTCATCACTTATTCTTTTTTTTTTTCTACCTTTATTTAGTTTTCAGTTCTTAGTGTTTTATCTTGCATTGCCTACACTTAGTTCTTCTGGAGTTGATCAAAAAGTTTTGACAATCCAAGTCTAAAACTGTATTTCTTTACAAAAGAAAGATGTAAAAAAAGTAGACCAGATCATGCTTAAAATGGCACAAAAGTTCTTTTGCTTTGTCCTTTTTTTACCTGGCTTGTATTACTCTTTCATAATTATCTTGTCACTTCTGTTAAATACCGATATTTTTAAAACCACTGTGAAACCTGTCAATTTTCAATTGTTAAGAATTTATTTCTGGGACAAATATTCTCCTGCTAAGATGACTCACAGCTCTAATGTGAATTACCATTTTTTGAATGAGTCATATGTTAACTTTTTCACCTTTTAAAATATTTTTTTAATAGTTATCACACTTCACTATTGATAACCCATTCACTTGATTAAAGCAAATACTTGGCCAGAGAAAATTGTTTTGCCAAGTGGTAAAATACTGTTTTTTAGCAGTGGGGGCAGAGTGTTGTTATGCCTCTGTAAGGGTTATCAGGATTCCCAGTAGACAGTTGTATTTATTGGCTTTTTTAGTATGTGTAAGTACATACTGTACAGTGGGAATGTGATAAAGAAGAATGTCTGTGGCCTCTTCTAACACATTATTTGTAAATAAAATTATTTAATAACTAATTGATTAAAGGGACTGAGTAGAGGGAAGTTTTAGATGGTCGTTTTGATGATTCCTCTGCTTTTTCTAATACCCTCTTTCAAATATGCTGTAAGGGTATTTATAAGAATATTTTATAAACCTCTATGTATTTTTAGCAATAAATATATAAAATTACATTTATTCACATATAAAACTAACATTTATTCATATAAAACCTACTGGGACATCAGTGGAAAGAGAAGGAGATGAAGTTTGTGTATGTCCATAAATCACAGACTTCTGGTTTCAAGTGCATGGGTGAAACCCCTTTGGGGTCAGTAACTAATATCTTAATGTAATAAATGCTTACTGAATAAGGGAAAATATGCAGACCAATGGCAAATTACGACTTCAAAGCAGGCTTGAAGTGTTACAATTATTCTGTAATGTTGTTTGGATCAATAGGTAGGTCATCACTAGTAGAATACTAGCCTTTAATTGCAGAACAAAAAGAAGAATTTCCTTGACATAATGTGCTAAAAACCTGATAATTAGAGCAATGTGGGCTTATCAGAATTGTTCTTGGCAGACAGTTTGACAAAACTCCTTTTATAAGTTGTTAGTGGCTCTGCTGTAGGATATATCCTGGTATTACTAATTCAGCAGTTTCATTTTCCAGTGTAGCTACATTCTCTCTACTGCTCATTAGACAAAAGCAGCCTGAAACAAGGCAGGGAAGCAGTGCAGTTGTCATGAGGGTTTCCAAAAGGATACAATAGACAGCTGTGGAAAAACCTGAGGAACCTCTGCCTACCCACAGCCAGGAGATTAAAAGGAAAGTTGAAAAAGTAGTTTCTAAAAAATACAGCTGAAATGTAACATTAAAGGCTTTTATGGCTAAACTTTTGTTACATGACATAGAAGGAGTATCTAAGGACATATACTTTAAAGCGTATCTTAGTAATTACTTTTTAAATTAAATAATACAATATTAATTTTTGTGATCTCCAGGAAGGTATTGACAACGTTGAAATGTTTTCCATCAACACAGCAGGAACCTAGGCCATGGTAAATTCATGGCACTTGAAAAGCCTGCTGGTGTTCCTGACAGGAAATCCGTCCTCTATCACTGTCGTTCTGTGCTACTCTAATTTCTGTTTGGTACTTTGGCACTACTGATAGTGCCAAGTTTCAAAAATGCTTTTAGCAGCTCATAGGATTAAGTAGATTGATGAATTCCTTTTCCTTTTTATGCATTTTTTCTTGCTCTGCAAATTCAAATCTTCTTGAAGAATTCAGTGACATGTTTCAATGACTGTTTTCCTTTTGTTGATTATATCTAACTAAAATTAACATTATTTACTCTTGGTTTCAGCTGTTAATCCTAGATACATACTTAGGAATTGGATGGCAGAATCAGCAGTGCAAAAAGCTAATTTGAATGATTTCTCAGAGGTAAAATTATCTTTTTTTTTCTTGACAGATTTAATAATAACTAGCATAACAGCTAATGAAACAATTTTTCACTTTACACTTTGAACTGTACTACATTTTGACCAAAGTTGTACCATGTAAACCAACTGCTATTTAAAATATTATTTTTATTAAATATTTAAATGAAATACTAATATTAAATTTATTAATAGTATTAATTATAACATAAATAGTAGTAACTATACTAATAGTGCTACTAATAAGAGTAAGCAATTAATGTGGTAGTTTCTGAAGCCAGGAGGGTGCATAAGGCAAAGTGGAAAAAAACTTTGTTTACCAGCAAACATTTGATATAAAAACTTACCCATTTTTAACTGCTTCCAGGTTCAGCTCCTAGAGCAGGTTTTACAACACCCCTTTCAGAGGCAGGAGGCTGCAGAGAGAGCAGGGTACTCCCTGCGCCCCCCACACTGGGCCAGGCATCTGAAAGTCAGCTGCTCATCCTGAGGGAAATTCAAACAACCAAGAAGAATCATCAAAGTCAAAGCTCAAGCCTTCAAACAGGGCTAATGGACCAAGCCACAGGAACTTCTCTCCCTTACACTTTGTGGACTGGAATTTGCTACTGTTCTTGACCAACTTATGAAGTCTTAAGATTAAAGAAGTGCATCACTACGTATGGTTGCATCAGCAGATTATGCTGGCATTGACAACTCTGCCTCACATTCAGCTGTGCATTACTTTGAGTCCCACACTTAATCTCTCAAAATTCATGGCTGATCAGGTGGGTCTTAATAGCTTTTAGTGACTTCTCAGTTTAAAATCCATCTAAGCTTCTTTTAATAATGCAGTATTTTGATGAATTTTCCTCATGCTGTTACACACTCTTCAAATATAGCCGTGTTCTGCAGACATAAATGTTCTTAAATCCTGCAGACCTGGCACAGAGGATCATCTTAGACCTTGACACCTTTTCTCATTCTGATTATGTTATGTCCCCTTAAACTGACAAAAGATTTAAGGGAAATTCAGTTAAATAGTTACCAAAGATGTGTGTCTTGGGAGTGACTCCAGAGTAAGTTTTGGTGTAGTTGCTGGTGTCAGGTACCTATCCAGAGGACCACTGCTCTTTGAAAGTATCTTTTGATAGGAGGAGAAACATTATTGGTGCACAGATATGAAGTCTCAGGAAAAATTCACTGCTTGGACCTGGAAAAGGACTGTGTTGGAAGCATCTCAGCTGAGACTGCTTCCATTTCAGGTATGGAGGGAGACTAAAAAGGACATGCTGCAATTTCAGATATTTGCAGGCTAAAATACTGTAAGGTCTGGTGATGTACAGACCATTTAGAAGGCAATAGTATAGGCAGAGGTGGAAGGATTAATTTCTTTTTACAAATGCTTTGAATTACAGCATTGGAACATCTTGTATTTTGCAGCATATTTTGGTACCAGATCAAGCCAAGTAATTCTGTATCAATAAGAGGCAGCTTTGTTCTTTGAATGGAGTTTAAATCTTACATTTTAAAAATTCCATGTAACCATGTACATACACAAAATAGTTGACAGGAGTCTAATCATCACAGCATTTTACTTGATTTCTGGAGTTTTCTGTAGGCTTTGATGTTTTTTGTTTTGAAGAAAGTTCAACTTCTTTTGTGTAAGATTGAGTGCATGAATTATGATCGACTGCAGATGTAAAATGTATAAAATTGATTTTTTTTGTGTTGTAACAAAAGAGAAGGGAGGGAGGAAATATGGTGGGAGGCTGAGCATTCTGGTGAGAAGAGTGAATGCTAGAAAAGCCATTGTAAAAGTCTTAGTGCTATGTGACTATTGTGCAACATTTTTCCAAGGACATGTTCTGCTTTATTTTGATGCTGGGTGTATATTTCATAAAATTCATTTGATTTAAAAATAGTTGACTTGCAGACAGCTGTTGTCACCTAAGTATGTCAAATATGGGCACTCCTAATACCTAGTCAGAAAATGACACATAGCTCTTCAATGATTCTGTATAATGCTTCCTTCAGTTATATATGGAAAAGGATTGGGAAACAGTAATCCTTTCCTCACTTTTTAATTTTTTTTTCAACTTCTAGTTTTAACCCTCTTACTTTTAGGCTGTTGGTATTTTTCCCCTCCATTTTGAACTGAGGCTTGTATGAGCTTTGTCCTGGTCTCATGGGCCTTCCTCAGTCTGGCAGTTTGAAGGTGCTGAGATATGTTTTGAATGTCCCAGCATGTCAATTCAAGACTTCCAGGTGACACTTCTGTTAGTGGTGGGCATAGTTCTCTTGGTAAGAACTTTTTGTGCAGTTCAGCTGAAAGCAAGGGAGCTCAAAAACCAGTAAGAGCTGAATGGACTCTCTCTGTGGTGTTTAAAGCAAAATCATTTCAGGAAGAAATGCATGTGGTTCCAAACACTGTTTTCAGCAGAAAAGAAAAGAAAAGAAAAGAAAAGAAAAGAAAAGAAAAGAAAAGAGAAAAGAAAATTTTTGAAAGTAGTAATTTCAAAGGGAAGGTTCTTTATGAAGACATGATTACAGCTTTTTTATTTCTGCTAAGTTTATTACACAGGTATGTAAGTTCTGACAAGACAACCTTAAGCCACAAATAGAGATGACCCAAAACACAGACTGTGGCACTGCCACCAGCTTGTCATTCTCTTGCCTCCACCACCACTTCTGGATCTAGGAATCCATTCTGACAAAGAAAGCAAGACTCACCTCCTGCTCTGTCTGCTGTGTCATGCATTTATTTAGACCACACACTTTGCTTTTTATGTTTTTTTATAATTCAAAATACTTCTTACAATTCAAAATAATTCAAAGAGATATACTGCTGATGATACCTTAAAAGGTCAAGGGTGCATGAGACGAGGCACCAGATATAAATAAAAACAGTGTAGAAGGTATAGACAAAAATTCTTAAAAATATTTGAAACTTTTATTGACAGCAAAAGGGCTGTTCACTAACTGTAACACTTTGTACACATATAAAATAGAAGCTGTTTTTATTTAAGAGCTAACAATGAATGCTTCCTAAACCCACAGTGGAAAATTAAATGGGGAGCTCAAATTAAAAAAAAAAAAAAGTGGGAGGAGACATTTACCAGGCACAAGATAATTATGAAGTCTTTCAGAAGACAGATCATTTCTAGGTACAGTTTGAAGACAAATGTTAACCAACAGAAAAAAAATCCCTGCTTACCATGGAAGCATGCATGATTTAAAAATAAATTCTTTTCTTTGTTTAAGGTAACCAAATAAATGAGATTTCAAAGTAGCAGCTGTGAATGCTGATAGATATGACTGAGTTGCAAATAGAAACAGGAGTATATAACATTTGGGGTCACACTGTAACTCATCCTGGCCCTAACTTGCATCTCACAATAATCTAGCTGAGGCTTTAATTTTTAAGACAAAGTATTAAAAAAAAATTTAAAAGCGTCTTTGTATTTGGAAGAAGACGCCCCACAGCTGGGAGTTTTCTGATAAAGAACTTTAAAGGGCAATTCTGTGAAAAGGGATCTTCTTTCCCACTTCTCAAAATTTGCATGAGAACACTGTATTTTTCCTTTAACTCCAATTCTACTACAAAGGCAGCCAGAGTAGGTGCATTTCACTTTCTGAAATGGCTGGCTCCAACATCCCTGGCTGTCCTTGTGGAGGGAAGCAAGACTCTCCAGCTAATTCTTACCTTCCCTGGTGCTGGAATGGGAGTTAAGAGCAGGGGATGGTGAGGTGCAGGGGGAAAGGAGCAGGGGGACAAAGGGTGCCCTACCTTCTTGAAACCCTCCTAAGAGGAACTCTGAAGGAGAATTCCTCCTGGAGAAGTCTGATCCAGCAGGATATTCTGTCATGTGTCACAGAACCAGATATATCGTACAGTCTACCCACTCCCAGAGTTCAGGAGCTGTTACCCCTTTTCTTCTCAAGAGCTTTCATTAGGTCAGACATGAAATCTCCTTGCTTGCCTCCCCCTGCAATCAGAGGTGGCCCCGTTGACTGTGGCTCTCCATCTTGTCCTGTGTTCTCCAGCCTTTTTGGAGGAAGTGGTACAGGTTTCTTTGCTGGAGGAGGTGGTGGCTTACTGGAGATAGGTGGAGGTGGAGGGGGTAATGGCACATCCCCATTTATGCTGCCAGAGATTGGTGGGGGTGGAGGCACAAAATCAGGAGGTGGTTCACAGAAATCGGGTGGTGGTGGTGGAGGAAAATCCATCTTCAATGGAGGTGGTGGCGGTGCTGGAAAGCTCTCTGAATCTGTCAGGAAAATGCCACTGTCTCGTTTCACTTTGGAGGGTAGAACTGGTGAAGCAGAAAGAACAGATGAACGCCTCTCAGGTGGAGGAGGAGGCTGCAGTGAGGTCCTCTTACTCTGGACTTTCTGTGGCCTCAGCAATGGCTGTGCCAGGCCAGCTGCACTGGCATTATTTGTTTCAGCCTTTAATAATAAGCAGAAAAATAAAAGGACAGACACAGTCAGCAAATGTGTAAACTAATGCTACTGCCTAAGAACATAAAAAGATGCGAAAATACATGAGTGTAGTAGACAGGAAAATTGGGTAGAGTACATTTTGCCTGAAACATGAAAATAGTGTTTTGTTTTCTTTCTGGAGCTGCCCGCAGAGGTTTGACAGTGGAAACCTCCTTGTTGAGAGTATTCATAGTGCTTCTTTGAATGCTGTCCACAGAACATAAGTGCTTTTAAAATTTCAAATAATTGCAGTTAGTAAGACTAATATCAAAGAAGTATCTTTGGGATGCATTGTCCTTGAGCTTGGAAGAAATGATCCTTGAATACTGACCACGTCTCCTGGAATTCTCTTCCCTTCAGGGCCTTCTCCCATGGGATTCTTCCAAGAAGATCCCTAAAGGTGCTAAAGTTAGCTCTCCTGGAGTCCCTGTTTGAAATCTTGCTCTCTGTCCTGCTACCTCTTCCTTCAATACTGAACTCTACAATCTCAAGGTCACTGCAGCCAAGGCTGCCCAATCATCACATGTCCACAAGGCCTTCTCTGTTTGTTAGTATAAGGTCGGGCAGCCCAGCATTCCTTGTGGGATCCTCCACTACCTGTGACAGGAAGAAGTCACCAATGCATTCCAGGAACCTCCTGCACTGCTTGTGCTTTGCTGTTTTGCTTCTCCAGAAGATGTCAGGGTAGTTAAAGCCCCATGAACCCCATGAAAGCCTGTGGCTGTGGGGCTGCTCCCAGCTGCCTGTAGGAGGCCTCATCCACTCCCTCCTTCTGACCAGGTGGCCTGTAGGAAACACCCACAATGGTGTCACCCTTACTGGCCTGCCCTTTTGTCCTCACCGAGGCAGAGCTCGGTACACTCCAAGTGTTGCCTCACATCGAGGGCAACTCCACCACTGCACCTTCCTGGCCTGTCTCTCCTAAACAGCCTGTGGCCCTTCATGACAATATTCCAGTCACAGGAGCTATCCCACCATGTCCATAATTGCAATGAGATCAAAGCCCAGTGGCTGCATGGAGATCTCTAGTTCCTCCTGTTTGCTGCTTCTAGAGAAAAGTGCTCTGCTGTGGCAGTCTCAGGGCACCTGAGCAACGAGGCAGACGCAGCAGGTCAAGGGGAAGCTTCTACTTCTTTATTCTATTCTAATTATCTGACTCCATTACTTATATACATTTGTACAGAGGTCAAGAGATTGGCTACACAGGTAGCCACCTCTTTGACCTGGATGGTGAACATCACCGTCCATCACATTTCTCCACCCAGAGGACAAAAATGTAAACAATAGATAAATGCTAAAAATATACATTGTTTTTGTGAAGCTGCATGAGAAACTCCAGTTCAAGAGTATAAATAACAAAAAGGCTTTTGCATCAGGGCGACACTCTGCATCCCTACAGTCAGCAGCATTATTTCTGGCATGAGCTAATTGTAACACGTATGCCTCCTCTTCCTCACTCCTTGCCTACAAACATGGAAGTAAATCAGACACAGGAGGAGAGAACCACTAGCTGAGTTCTCAGAATGTGATCTGGTACAGAGGAAGTGAGGGTCAGAACAGAGAAACAGGAAGAACTCAAAGACAGAAACAAGAAGTGTAGAACACATAATGCTGTTGGACAGGAAAATCCTAGGAATTTAATTTAATTTGTCCTATGCACTTCATGCATGATGGAGAGATAGAATAAAGAACTGCAAACAAATGGACACTTTTTTCTGTATGACATTCTTGAGGTTCTCTTACTGTACTCTTTGATATTTTTACAGCCAGATTTGGTGCAAGTACACGAAATTTGGAGCTTAACCAAGAAATGCATTTAGAGCCTAAGAAAAACATGTAGTGTTTTACCTTAGTTCTTAACAGTTTCTCCTTTCTTACACACTCATCTTCAGCTTTGCAGTGCTCCCTACTGAAAACACTGCTGTATGCCTTGTGTTTCTAAGGCAAGACTTTTTTTTTTTGGCAGAGACAGAACATGGCACCAAGGTTCTGGCAGCACACTCTGAGACAGTCCCAGCAGACACATTCCTATTCCTGCTACATGAACTCATGGCTGCTTGTTCTGAAGAACAGAAGCAGTGGGTGGCTGTGCCTTCACCTCCCATCAGAGGTTCCTGGTTCTGCACAGCACACACTCTGTTTGCAGTGTGCAAAGCATGAGGAGGGGCAGCCACCTTTCCCAGGAGCCAAATCCTTCTCAATGGCATTTTGAGGGGGAAGACAGTAGGTGAAGAAAAACAAACTTGGAGAACTCGTTCACAGATAACATTTAACTGTAGTAACTGCTTACTTGTGCCTCAGATGTATCCACTTTCTTCTGAGTGTCTGGAAATTCTGCACTGGAATGACAAACACTTTGGGGAATCTGTCCATTTGACTGAACAATACCTGTGACAAGGAGAGAAGCCAGGGGGAAGAGAGTGTTATGTTTTTGTGATATTAACCAGATCAGGGAATACCCAACTAAGAAAAAGGCTATAAAAATTTATTTACAACTTCCACAAGGAAATAGTTGATACAGGGGTTTTATACATCTGTTTTCTACTTCAAGCTCATTTTGTGACTTTTCATATTAAGTTCATTACCTAATGAAAATAAATAAAGTTCCTTACATTAAAATACCTGTGTTTCATAACAGCATTTTTAAGTTTGCAGCATGCTGTATATTACTACATTCCCAGTTTTTATTGCTTTTTTTTGTTTGTTTGTTTAATTTAGGCTAAAGACTAAAAGCACCATAGTTTCATATCAATCAGTCATGGGAGTGGAAGGTCTGAAATCCTACAGAGAGGCTGATCCACTCACTTTCCTTAGTAAATGAGCTAAAACATCTCCCCAGGTCTGAAATTTCTGCCCCATTTGGAATCACAAAGATCTGTGAACTTCACTGAGTTCTCAGATTAGTGTGGATCTGGAAGCTGGCCGAGCTAAAGCTCTGCAAAATATCTGCCCACCATTTCTGCTTGTGCAAGGGATATGCATCAATAACCCAGTACTGTCAAATGGAATAAGTGAATGTGAGACCAAAGAACAAATTCACAACTTAAATTACAGAAAATCCCCTGCCCCTGTGTAGTCTGATGAGAATTAAATACTCTCCAGTTTAGTGTAGCATTTTTGAAAGCTGTATGTGTCAAAGTAGTAGACAGTGTTTAGTGCCTAGAGACCTACATTTGCAAACCTTAATGACTGCCTTAGCTCTATTATAATTACAGGTCTGAGATCCAGTAAAGTTCCACTCATGTATTTCTCAGATGTTAGTGACCCTTAGCTGTCTACAGTGTAGACTAAGCACAACAATGGCTTTAATCTTCATGTACACTTTACTGATCAGCAAAGAGGTTCCAGGAATATGATAAGAAATAGAATATTTTTGCTGCTATACCTGCAAATCGCATGACTGGCAGAGAAGTAAGACAAACTCTGCAGTGTGCCTAATTTACTAAAGCTATTTAAGCTTCAAGGGATGACAGAAGGTGGTCTAACGTCCTTACGCCTATGCCTGCATGTTGTTCAGCATATTTAATCCAAAGTACCATTTGGATCATTCAAACTACAATCTTGTGTTTGTTGAAGGACGAACACGGAAGTCAACAAAGAGGTAAGACCCATCTTGTGGCTCTCCTTCCTCAGTGGAAATCCCTGGGTTCTGCAGCCTGGAGGGTTTATGCTTCCAAAAGTGGAGCAAGTTACTGTCTCACCTCCCTTTGTCTGCTGTTCATAGCAGAGCAGGAGTTTGGTTCTCACACTGCTCAAAGATGTTGCTGCCCTTAGACTGAGATTTAACTAAATGAAGCAGAGCAGAGAGATCGACTCTATCTAGTGTAAGGTATGCTGTTCTACTTGGCAAAGATGATGTAACAGAAGGCTGGGACACAGTAATCTGTTTCTTCTTCTGTTAATGGATTTCATAAACTATGCAAGTCTTGAAAGCAACACTTGATACATCATCTCTTGCCAGCCAGCTAATGGACTCCCAGACAATATAGTATGTGAGCCCATGCATTCTATTATCAAGATTTCTTTTTCATTTAGATGTTATAGTATTCTTTACAAGTTAATTTCTTCAAAATTTTATAGTGAATTAGCATTTGTTTTAACAACAACAAAAAAATAGGTAGTCCAAATAATGCAAAATACAGATACCCAAATGCGAAATATTTATCCTTGTAGCAAAATGGAACATCTGTGTGAAGCGACATCTTCCATCTTTCAAACATCATGATATTGCACAGGACCACTACATACACTGATTTTTCTAGTGTTCAAAGGCACACAGTAAGGCAGAGAGGGAAACAACATATTTTGACTGAGATGCACCTGGGACACTTCAGAGCCACACACTACACAAGTTGGGGTGTACGTGAACATACCAATCCTGGTTACAGCAGTGTGTCCAGGGAATAATGGCTACATGATAAGTGAGAACCAAATTTTCACCTGCCTTCCTTGGCTGCCACTGAAGTTAACAGAGCACAGCCCCTGCCCAGTTCACACAGGACTGTAGTTTGCTATGGCAGATTTTAGCCTATACTGAAGTCAGCCAATACAAATGGCTATGGAGCCATCTGAAAACAGAAATGAACATGCTTTGTTCCATTTCCAAAACACAAACCAACAACTGCTCACTGTTAGGCAGTTCTAGTAGCATAGTCAGGCCCCAGGTTTTATATAGGGCAGCCACAGTGAATGTAATCATGTACCCAGAATCACAGTGACTTGCCTCAATTACAACACTAATGATCCTTTGGCAGTATTTCCATAGAGACAGTACACATGACTAAAACCTTTCCAGGCTACTTAACCATTTAATGCAATTCAGTAGTTAAAATTAGCAGTATATTCTATTGAACACATGCAGTGTTCCTGGATTCTAGTCAGGAGCTGAAGTCACACAGATGTATATACAGCCTTTATAAGGCCTCAGTCCTGCCCATATCCAGGACAGATGGCAGCACCAGCATGGAGCCCCCCTGGCCAGCCACCTCTCTACTGCTGTCAGCACCTGAACACAAATGTTTCATGACTGCCAAATCCACTCTCACTCAAGTACACTTCCTCCTGTCAAGGGTGGATGCTGGCTGGATGCCAGGCACCCACGAAAGCTGCTCCTTCACTCCTCTCTGCAGTTGGACACGGGAGAAAATTTAACAAACAGTTCACGGGTTGAGATAAGAACCAGGAGAGATCACTCACCAAATACCATCAAGGGCAAAACAGGCACAACTTAGACATATAAAGTGAATTTACTGCTAACAAAATCAGAGCAGGATAATGAGAAGTAAAACGAGCCCTTAAAAACACCTTCTCCCATCAGAAACCTCCCTGATCTCAAAACAGTCTGTTACTGGGTCTCGCCATGCCAGACATGTACTTATTAACATGATTAGACTCCAAGGAATAGCAGGAAGACCACCCTCTATCTCCCACACACTCAAAAAAGCCCTAGAAAAGTATTTGAGTTGTCCACATGAGAAGTCAGAATATTAACTGCCAACAGTGATTTTGACTTTGCCTGCCTTATGACAGTAAGTACTTGGCCAGCATGCCTTTCCTAATAAAGCATATCTTGAGCAGGTAAACTAAAAACAGTCATGCAAGTTACAGCTAGTATCATGCACTGTTGTACTGGTATCATGATTAGATCAGTAACAGCAGTATGATGGAGCTACTGGAAAAGTAAGGCTAGAAAATAACACAATGCTTTCTTACTCTTGTGTCCTAACACCCACATTGTCACCATGCAAATGAGTGAAAGGCTAGGACAGAGAATGGCTCCCCCTGTAATAATTTTTCTGTAATGATCAATCTCAGAATATCCCACTCACCCCTTTTACTAATTGGAAGAAAAACTCCAATACAGCTAGTGTAGAGATGGACAAAGAAAAAGTTTCAAGACATGGATCATCAGTCTGTAAAACGTAGATGGAGGACAAAGGATTCAGATACCAACAGAAAAATGCCTTATTAAGTTACGCAGATTTAAACTGATCCTCAGTGAGCTGTTTTTGTATTCTCCTAGATTCTAACTGTAAAGTGGGAGCTTTGCTGCTGCACTGGCTTGTCTATAAAAAGACATCTTACTGAATCCATGGGATAGTTTTCTGAACAAAGACTCTATGCAACACTAATGATAATAGAAGGGGCCAATAAATGTGACTCAACTGCTGTGACAGCGTCAGTACCTGCTGATGAAGATTCTGCAGGGGCAGCAGGTTCCACCACTTTTTGATTCACCCACCGAGAGGACAAGCCAGCTTTCTTCACTGCACATTTGTAATTGTCATAGAGCGTCTTGCCATACTGCAAAAGAATCAATCAATGACATGAGCTTGACACAGGCTTGACATAGGCCAAGCATTCGTTTTGCTCTTGGACAGCTTTTCTGACCCTGTTTCTTCCTACTTAGTTTTGTCAAAAAGTGTCTTTCTAGAAGTAGTGTGTCCTTTTCTGTGTAGGGCCAGGTGGAAAACAAAATAAAACATGAATCCCCATGACCAAACACATCCTACTGATATCATTCTTAGATTTCATGTTCATTCAGTATCTGTAAACTTCTTGAAACTTGGCTTTAAAATCAACTGTTCCCAGTATCTCTTTTCAAGTATTACATTTTCAAACTGGAGACTTGAGACACAGAATCCCAGGCTCTAGAATGAACAGCTCTGTCAGTGTAAGACACAACATAATTTTATGTTCACCCCACACCCTGCAGCAGAATTGTCAGGAAAAAACCCAAACTAACAGATAAGAGGAATAGGTCTGTATGGGAAAATACAGCCAATACCAAGGCTATGTATAAATCCATCTACCTTCATGTTTTGTACAAAGAAAAACGGGCTGTAAATTAGGACTTTTTCGAACAGAGTGAAGTAGACAACTTTGGGTAGGACTGTCTGAAAAATGTAACAACTGGACTGACCAGAGCTTGGACTTTAGCAATGGCATATTATTATTGAGCCAGATAACTGTGCAGTAAGTTTTATGAGTACATTAGTTTTATAGCTACTGAACTCACTCCTGTGTTAATAAGAAAAACATACTGATAGCTAAGATACAGGGACATTCACCAAATCCATCCTCATCATGCACTTCTGATCTTTGTTTCTGTGGTAAAATTAGCATGAATGTTCATTCTTGTCACAGCATTTCCAGTTGAGGTGATAACAGTCAGTAATCTCAGGAAGACCCGATTTTACAGAAAACATATTAGAGTAAATTTACTTTTTATCTCACCTTGGCAATTCTTATTCCTGTTACCCACTGATGCAGGGTTGCTCTATCATCACAGCACAAGTACTTGATATATTGTGACTCCTTTTGAATCTGAGGGTGCTGAAAGATATTAATTTATAAAATAAGACAAACACAGAAATTAAATCACTATACAAAAGTCTGAAGACACCACACAATGATCCTGTGAAATCACAATCATGAAGATGATTTGTAAAAAAAAAAAGCAGCAAAAACAGAGTGTAAGAAAATATAAAAAACTATGGTGATTATGAACAATACGTGAGTTGCCACTGGCAGCTTTTGCTTGAAATAATTTAAGGGTATTGTAATATGAATCCAAAGGTTTCAGAAATGTAACAATGATCTAGAGTTCGATGAAATCAACAATTGCTCTGGTTCAAGGTCTAACACTCAACATACAAACACTAGAACGAAGTCTGTTTCTCATTTTGTAGTTTGTGATACGTCATAAGGCACCCAGACTCAACATTGAACATAATTAGTTTTCAAAGAGTATGTTAAATTTGTTTAAGTATATACTTTCAACTGAAACAGATTTTTCCTCCTAACACTGTTTTTCTTCGAGCTCAATTCTAGCTTTCTTCTTATACATTCTTATTCTGATTTACTCTTGTTTCTGCAAAAATTATATATAAAACTGTGATATGTTCTAGATAGAGAATCATTCAAAATCCAGCACCATCAGAAGTATTCTTTTTCATTTGTTTGTACCAGAAACCTCTACAATTTTAAAACCTTTTTTTCATTTTTGACAAAATTTAGGATTTCTTTCCTTTACTGATTAAGGTAGTATAGGCATGTGTTGACATACCTTCGCAACTCAAAGACCATCAAAATGCCAGACTTCGTACTTGCCTAGGACTGAACATTCTCTCTAAGACTCTGAAGGAATTTGGTTTCCCTGCTCAAGCAGAGAAGGATGTAAATCTTTAGTAACTTGCATGGAATAACATACTGCCATCTCTTGATACGCAAAGGAAAGAATGGACCCTAAGGAAAAACACTTCATTATCCCTTATTTATATGTTCATTTTTATCCATATTCTTAAAAAGAGTAAGTGCACAGTTAGTGAAATATTGTGAACACACAAAGAGCAGCTAAATATGCTCCAAGGATTCACTCTCTTTTCAGCCTGCACAGTTAAAAATTCAAAGCACATCATCTAGCAACAACACTGGGTTTATAGGTGTCATTAAGCCCCCAAAGCAGAGCAATGCTGGACATGGGGAACTCAGCAAGGTCCCTCCCAGCAGGGAGTGCTGCCAGCCTCTGGCTCATGCAGGTGCCACCTCCTCACAAATATCTGCTGGTAGGTGGGACATCCTGCTGCAGAGGCCAAACCTGCCCACAGGTGGGTGACCCAAGGCTTCAAAAGCAGAGCCAAATACAGTGGACTTGCTCCTTAGCCACGTGTCCCTTGCTCCTCGCCCAGCACTGCAGACATCAGTCTTCCCTTGTTTGTGCTGACCCAGCTGCTCAGGAGGCCACTTTCTGATTTTAAAAAAACCCCGAAACCGGAACTGATCTGGGTTAAATATAACCCATTTCATCATGCTGTAGTTTTGGTTTACATGTTTTTAAACCCAGCACTCCACAGCATGACCTCACATACCGGAGGGAATAAGGGACATTGTGGCTTGAGGACAGAATGAGTAGCAAGGGATGGATGAGAGGATGGGACTGCACAAGCCACTATTGCTGCCAAAGCCCTGTATCATCAAATTATGGAGTGAGAGGGAACATACCATGGAGATAACTGTGAGGAAGAAAGAAACAAAGGGATATTATCCTTAAGAGGTCTCACAGTGACAGATGCATCCCTAGGCAGTGCTGAGGGTAATGATGTTTCAAGTCCCTGCCAGTTTGCACTCACCTACTCACATAGGTCAGAGTCTTGGCCATTTTTCTGCAAACACACAGTTGGCCATCTCCCCTGGACAATGAATACACCAAGTCTGCTTCCACCTCTGGAAGTGCCTGTGGCTATCTTATTCCATTACCTTGCTCTGAGGCACTCCCAGGCTGAGAGCAAGGAACAGCTCACACTGCAAGCCCAGAGGTCCCAGCTCACTGTCACCATGTGCTCTAACTGCAGAGCAGGTGCCATGCCCACCTCATGGACCCCCACCCACCTGGTACACTCACCCAACACCCCTTCACACAGCTCAACCCACAGGGCTTTTATACACCTCTGCCATGTATCACACCGAGGCAGTAACCAGGCCTCTGGACAAACAGCCTGCTCCAGCTCCCAGCATCTGCCTGTCCTTGTCTCCCACAGCCTCAGAGAGCCTGAATGTTGTTTAGAGTGGGCTCTACTAGCACCAGATGTGGCTAGAACACAGTGCCCAAAGTCCTTCTTTCCTTCCACTATTTCTTTATTAGGTGATCAAACACAGTGAAAATTAGTAGAGAATTCAGCCTGAATGGTACCTTTAAAAGGGAACTATAAGCAGGCACTTTTTTGTGCTACAGAGTATATCCCATATACCTGGGTTACATTATCACCAATGAAGACAAAAGAACCAGGAGGTGCAAATAAAGACACTGCAACCCTCAGTAAATTCAGTTCTTCAGGCACTTTTCAACCAGCAACTAGCAATTTTGCTCCAGTGTGCAAGGTCCTACTGAACCCAGCAGATGGCACCCAAACCTTTGAAAAATGAAAAAATGAAACTTTTCCTTCCCCTTCTCTTTCATGGCAAGAAGTCTATTGCATCTACATATTTGCCCCCTGCATTTTTAAACACCACACCTACCACTGCATGTTTTTATTACAAGAAAAAAATAGAAGACTTCCATAATTTAACATGCAAACATCTGGAAGAATGTCCACACTGTATAACAAGACAGAGGAGGTCATGGCATAGAGCAAACTAGGTAATGGTGCTGCACATACAGCCCTGCCACAGGGATCTGCTTCTGGGGTGCTCAAGAGAGGTTCCTGCAGACCTCTCCTCTGGGGCACCCTATGGAAATACCCATTTCAAAAGAACACCTGTACTGGGTCAGATCAAAGGTCCCTGAACCCAGTGTCTCGACTCTGAGGGTGGCCAGAAATGGGGGAAGAGAAAGTACAAGATAAGCATTTATGATACTTCCTCCTCTGTATGCTCTCTTTGTATGTCTACAAAGATTTTCGGCGATTTTCAGAGACTCACAGGGTTTCCCCATAAATAGGTTCTCTTCCAGGTACTTCTTCAGTCTTCTATTGAGCACAAAGAGAGTTCTGGCATCCACAACACCTTTAAGCAACAACTTTTGCAAGTCTATCACAGTCTATGAAGAAGCACCTTCTTCTCTGAATCTGACTGCTGCTAGCTTTGTGTAACATTCTTGTTGTGGAACAGACATTGAATGCCTGGCCCCTAGCAACACCTTTCCATCTCTAGGCTTTCCTGAGCCTAGAGATCCTTATCATACTCGTGGCAAGCTGTCTCTCCTCTTCAGCCTATGGGCTTCTAGTCTCTTCAGTTATTCTTCAAGTCAAAGTAATTCCTTACCTTTGCTTACCCTTGTTCCTGCTCTTACCTTTGCTTATTCTTGTTCCTGCTTGATACCTTTTGCAAGTTTATTATATATTCTCTTTGACATGAGAGGATCAGAACTGCACAGGTGAACAGAAAACATAAACTTGTGCCATGGTATGGCAACATTTGCTGTTTTATCATCTATATCGTTCCCAGTCATTCCTAATGCTTGATTTATATATCTGACAACTACTGAGTACTGAACCTCAGCCTTACAATGGCCCTCCAGAATTCCTCAGTCTGCCCTTTCCTCGATGATCTGAATAACATAATGTCATCAGCAAGTTTCCTCACTTCACTCCTTACCCTGACTATGAATATTTTCAGACTGTGGGGGTCTCACAACCCTGAGAAGTTGAGGGGGAACTGTCAGTGAACAAGGTGACAGTGTCTCTTGCTGGATAACATGTGAGTTACTTACTGGCTACCCTTTACCCTATCTTTTGCTGGCTATTGTCTTGACTAGGCAATCCGTCTTAACTATTGATATTCACCAGTGGGACCTATTCCAAATTGCCCCAATCAGTTCCTTGATTAAATTACTCCAATCAGCAACCATGATTAAGTGCACAGCCACAAATATGTGCTGTCAATTAGGGAACAAACTAGCAGGCTGCTGAACCCCCAGCTCTGAGAAGGAAGGTCAGACATCTCAGAGCCACGCAGGCAGCCTGTATAACCTCTTTGTTACAACTGAGAACTGTATTGTCTCTCATCTTTCAAGAAGCAGCAGCAGCACTGGCTCTTTTTACATGTAACTTTATGAATGACACATGAAGCTTAAGTCATTACTGGATCCACAGCCCACTAAGGTTAACTGGAAATATCCCCCTCACCTCACAAAGGCTTAGGGATCAGGCCTAAGGAGGACTGTTCCAGGCTGTCAGTACAGAGGCTGCCTACAGCAGCTCTCTGCAAGGCCAGACCACAGGAACAAACACCAGCAGCACCAAGCCTAGCCCTGAAGGTTTATACCCATACAGCATTATAAGTAACTGGGCTCAGATGGAGACATTTGGGTTCCTGTGTTTTTCAGATGCATGAAGCATGCTACTATCACTAGGGAGGCAAAATGTTTCAGCCACAGCCCAACCCTCCTCTCCATTTGCTCACTTGGAGGAACCGTATCATGGTGGAATTGCTCTGGCAGTACAAACGGCAGGAGTCTCAGCTCTCGATGCTGACCTTTACAAGCTCAATTTCCCACTTAAAACTTCACACAAAATCTACCACATAGTGCATAAAAATGGTGACTCAGAATAAGCAATTTGAAGAACCTAGGCAGCTGAAAGTGCCTGGAAATGCTGACTTGGTATGATGACCCCTAAATGATTCTATGATTCTGTGTGGATCAATTTGTTCCTTTCACAGCTCCGGTGTCTCAGGAGAGTGTTTAGTCTAGTACACAGACATAAGCAGCTGTAGTCACTGTGCAAGTCTGGTTTTACTAAACTAGATTCAGAGTCTCTGTAATAACTTCTTTGTGTGACTAACAGAGGTCAACAACATCAATCATGACAACCATGTGAGAATTACTGTACTTTTAGGCAAAATAACACTAACCTCAGTATGCCACACCTCACACATAGACACAGATAAATTATTTTGTTATAGGGTGCATACCATGTCCTGAAAAGATCATTAAAATCATCTGACAGCAAAGTGAAAATATCTTCTCTGGAAAGGTTTAGCACCTTTGCCTCAGAAATATGCAGCACCAAAATGAATTATGAAAGACAACTGCTTTAAAAGCAACAACACTAGAAGTCATAGTTTAAAAGAAAAGTGGAAATATACAAGTAGAAAATTTCTCCAGAATTTTTCTCACATTAAAAAATTGAATAGTGCTTTGAAATAATATGGACTACAGTGAACTTTCATCTATTGATGTCAAAATTCTTAATAATGATGAATTAGTCACATCACTGAGCCGATTTTGCAGGTATTAAGATCTGAGCATCTCAAACATCAGCCTGCAAAAGGATGTGCCGTGTTTCACCCAGAAAAGCAATGAAAAGGCTTGGAACAGAACCTAGCATTCTCCCCTGTCCCACTGTAAGTATCAACTGTCTAGAGATAAAGAAAGCAGAAGCACTTGAATATAAAGAGTTTCTTTTCTGGAGAGACTTTAAAAAATATTTGTCCACAGATAACATTTTCAGATATAAAGTAAATTCTGTGCCTAAGGAAAAAAAGATAAAACACACTGAAAACCTCAAGAAATGGGAACTGAATGATGAGCTTTCTATGGTGTCTGCCAAAACAAATGACTGAAGGCCACGTGTGCATGAAATTGGAGATTATCCCTATAAAATGCCCTTTTGCATTGCCTTCTTCCAACACTGAAGATGAAAAGTAAACTGAAGTTATTCAGGCATCTCATTGCATTCCTTGCCCCAAAATATATGGATCATTACTCAGTCTCTAAGGCAGAAACAATAGCCAGATGCATAAAGAGTGACTAACTCTGGATCACAAGCTTTGGCTTTCGGTCAAATTTTCACAAAATGCTCAGTGCTTTTGGATACCTTAACTACTACCAATGAACTTGTGCTGTGTTGAACTAGCTTCTCTGAAAAGTTGAGACTTCTGCCTCCCATAACTGAAAGTAGAATTAATAGTCAGTACCTTTCAAAAGTCACATTGAAATTGTTCAGATTTGCAATCTACTATTCACCATGGTCAAATTTGGATGCTGTGCACCCCTTGCATGAAGATGATCATACTTAACTGATCTTTTAAAGATGTATAAAAGAATAATTGCCCTACTATAAGGAAATTACTCTTTTGACCTACATTTCTCTAATGACCTGAGGCAAAAATTTTAGGTCATTAAAACACATATATCATAGCCATTGTAACCAAAGAGGTCTGCTTTATGCAAGAAGAAATATTTTCCAAAGCTATCATATTCAGTTTCTCCCTGTCCATTCTCTGTCCTCATTCTCCCCGCTGTTTATACATTAATCTAGCAAAACTGTGCATGTACATGACTGCAATCCCACATACCTGAAAGTGTTCTGCAATAAAAAGTATTTCTGCTTCTGCTTTCTCACTTAATCTAGCAATGAATTTACTCTGAAGCACTTATCTAAGCACTCATACTAACACAATTTCCAAATCTTTCACATTAAAAAAAAATCTCCTGCTTTCTGTCTTTGTTTCCTGCACTAGCCATTTGTTCTACATAGTTGTTATTCATAGTGTTTTCTATCTCAAACACTGCTAATTCTCCTTCTTCCTTTTTAACTGTCTTTGTGTTGAATGCATTACGTACATGACTCAGCCTGGATGGAGCACATGGGGTGTGAGGGAGGAGGGAATCAGGAGAAGCTAAATATCAAATTACCTGCTAGAATGATGCCACTATTGCAAACAGGCTATTCTTTTTGAGAATTTACTTCCAAATCTCTTTGGATCATTACTTTTTTTTTTTTTTTTTTTAAATCATGATGCCAAATGATGCCAGGAAAACTTAATTGTTTTGATTGCACAGGAAAATGTATCCAGCTGTAGAAATTGAGGATGATTCGCCTTTGTCTCAGTTTATCCCCAGGAAAGCAATTTTTTTCATCCTAGATTAATTCAGCATTATGCACCATTACCTCCAGATTACTCAAGCATAACCAGCACCAATAAACTATAATTAAATCCACTCTTTGTCACAGGCACATCAGACTGACTAAACCAGAAAATTTGCATATAGATTACCTTGCTATTTGTCTGCTTTGAAAGATTTTTCAACATGGTGTGACAAAGTCAGCTCCTGGACGAGCATGCATGTGCATTGCACACACAGAGACAATCCACAAAATAAACATTACGTTCACAATTTCTGCTCAGTGCAATAGATGCTGTTGCTAGCATGGTGAAATACCTTATTTTTGTGGGCTTTCAGTTTCAGAATATGAAGTAAATCATTGAAAGTCTCATTTACTTCCACAGCATTTACCATATAAAATAGTAGATGCTGAATGAGAAAATTTGCAGGGAATCTAGATATAAAGCCACACATTTGTAAATGCAAAGGTGCCTCTGAGGAATCAAACCACTCCTACTTGCTGTGTGCAGTGTGTGAATATATTTTTGCTGGAAAGGAGAGAGAACTTTGTTTCCTCACCATTGCTCTCCCAGGAGTGGCCAGCATTCTGTGCAGGGTGGCAGGGAGAGCTGTGCTGTGACCCTCTCCTGTCTACTCTGCTGGGAACAGAGTGACAAATCCGAACTTCAGAGATGCAGGTTTGAGTGAGGGTCTTTTTTCAAACTTGGCTGACCTTTCCTTTCCTCTTCCCTGCATATGGAGATCTCTATTAGGAAGAGTCAAAGAGAAGGGTGGGATCTTTATGAAAGCATTAGACAAAGGTTGAGTACAAAATAGGAAGAATCTTCATATTTACAGGAGCAAAAAGTACATTTACAGGAGCAAAAAGTACATTTACATGTCCTAAAAGTACTTCTTATACTCAGAGGGTCTGTTTTAAATATTCTGAGAGTGGTTTTTCTGGGTTTTGAAATGTGGGACTTCCTTTGAGGGAGGAAGGTTTGTTGAGCATTGGTATAGAACAAAGGCATTTAAGAAGGTTAAAGCTCAGCACGGCCCAAATAGACACTGGGAAATAAAGCACAGTTCTTCAGTTCTTCAAGCTTTTAGTTGCCCCAAAGCCTAAGGACTCCTGAAAGCCAACTCCATCAGAGGCTCTGTGCCAGGCTGTACTCTTGTCCTCAGGACCCAGCCACATCAGTCCTGGTTTGCTGCACAGGCACAGCTAAAGGTGACCCTGCTCTCAGCCACCAGCCAGCCAGCTGTGCTCTTTCTAGCTGGTCACAGCTGCCTTTCTGCTGCCTGATATGAGCAAGTAGCTGCTTTGTTCTGTTACTGCCGTTGTCTCCTGAATCATCCTGAAAGGAAACTTCTGAATAAGCTCAGCAAAATGCTCCCTGTTTTACTAGTAAACGCTGTGATGTTTAATTGTTTCTGGCATCCCACCCAAAAGGGATTGCCCATTATCTCCTCAGTATCTTGATTATTAATGAATAAGCAAAGCACACCCCATTTTTGCCCTGAGATATAGTATATACAGTGGGACATAACGGGAACAAATGATACACAATGGTTCACAACACATTGTGCTTCCCTAGCTGGAAGAGGAATATGGATCTGCAGATAAGAATACTTATATTTGAGCTAGTTTAGGTGCAGCTCAAGTATCCCAGGCTGCAAAATGCACCACAGCTTCAGGCTAAATATCAAAGTAACCTACTCATGGCTTCCTGTGGTTTGTGGCTACGCTAACACCAGCACCCAGCATTAGCACATATAGCATTAGCCACATAACCCAGGCATGATCACTGAAGTTGAAATGAAACACCTAGATTATAAAAGAAAAAGAGGACAGGGAGCTGCCAGCTCCTGGTGACTGGATGCACATTTGCTGGGACAAGCACTACGACCAAAAGCTCACTGTCTCTGCAAGCCCCATACCTGACTGTAGCTGAGGAGAAGAAACTGGAGAAAAAAGCCTACATCCCATCAAGAGAGATCAAAGTGAAGCAACATTCAAAGAAATGTCATGAAGACTTTGAGGCAGCACCCATATTATTCAGGGCTGTGCCAGACAACCTGAAAAATCTTGTTCTGGTTAAAACCAGGTCACCAGGATTGTGGTTACCATTAGTTACAGTGTTTACATTCTCTTTACATTCTTGGCAATGCCTGGAACATAGATGTAAAAATGGCAAGAATGCTCTGCTCATTCTTAAAATTTTTCCTGAGTGCTCTTCCCACCACAGAGGCACACCACAAAGATGACCAAGACTGGGGGGAGGCAAAAGGATGTCTTCTCTTTTCTCCCTGCTAATGTGAGAAAAGACCTTCAAAGCAGGAACAAATATTACAAATATACATATATTATTTGTTTAGAAGGCTCATGATACAGCTGGGGACTGGAGAAAAAGAAAAAACACTTCCTTCAAGTTATTAGGCCATATTCAACTCCAAATCAGCCTACTTTACTGGCCATTTGCTGCCATTTGAATGAAGAAAGGGTATGTCCCTGTTCTTGAAGCAAGAATGCCAATAGCTTAACCACTGAGAAATGAATATGGTATTTTTTCAACTCAATTTTCAAAGCTGGGAAAATATAGTTCTGAATTCAGCAGGATTTTCCACCTAGGACAGAAGCAAGGTACTGCTGAAGCTGCTACACTCTTGCATTTCTCCTGTACTATAAAGTATAAGCTGGTCTCTTGCCTCTGAGCTGGGCAGGTTCTTGTGCTGTGTTTGAACACAGTAGAGCAAGTACCTTGGTTGACTGCTCACTGCTTTGACACAGCAGTTCCTAAGCGGGTCCTCAGAAACAATTCTTTAAAAAATGTAGTGGCATGCTATTCAAAAACTTCCCAAGTGGCATTACAGCTTGCTGGAGCTAATAAGGGCTTCCAGACTAACCTTTTCCCCCCAAAAATTTCCTTTGCTTTACAGCCACCTAAGTGAACAGCTAGCATGGGCTGTGGCTGTTACTCTTTCAATTACCTTCCCCCATTTGTTGTAAGACAGATAACCTTATCCTGCCCTCTGTGGCAAGGCACACATAGAGGAATGGAAAAGCTGTGAAGACACAGCAGAGCCTTGGATGAGGAGAAATTTCCAACTGGCTTGGACTGAACTGGGTATCCAAATTCCTACAAAATTACTAGGCTTCCTGTGTAATAAAAACAAATGTTTACCCATTAAATCCATTGCCTTCTACTCACTGCACCTGTCTCTGAGAGTACTGTTATTTCTTCTTGAGGACTTCATTCTCAAAATATGGCAGGATGAGAAATATCTCAAGAATGATGGTTTGTTTTCTTTTGACATGTCAGGACAAGTGTCCCACATAAAGAGAGATATTTTCTTCTGGGAGACTTCCAGATCAAACCAGACAGGACAAAAATGTGACTAAGTGTGATAAATGGCTCAGTGTTACCGTCCACACACTTTTGTGTCACCAAGGATCCAATCAGAGATACTGACATTTAACTTTGCTCTTTCCCTCAGCCCACAGATCTCAAAATGTATTACATCCTCAGATCCAGCCTCAAAAGGTAAGACAAGGGTATGAGAGAACTCATTTCAGCAGCATGGCTTTAAAAAGTAGAATTAATACTCTATTTATCTATAGAATTCAACTTCCAGAAATTATAATAGATATTAAACTCTCCGTACCACCGCCCTCAGAAAGCCACCCTAAGTGGGAGACTTTCACTTCTGAAACAACAGAAAATATGAAGATATCATATTTGCCTGCATATCCTGACCAACTCCAGTCACTGCAAGTCAGCCATTAAAAAAAGCCAAGTCTGAAACTGAGTGGGTAAAGAATCTACCAAATGATGATTTGTAACAATTAAAATGAAAAACAAGCGCTGTCACATAATGTATTCATCCCTAAGTTAAGTTGTTCAGAAATAATTAGTGATACAATGTTTTTTCTAGTGTACTGCAAACACATTTTAGAAGCATTAGAGAAAACATGATTTGCTAAGTAGGTTTCATACATGTATAAACCTATTACACATAAAACTTTCCCCTATGAGCTTTTGATCTTGTTTTTCCCATTTCACGTTGAAAGTAGAGCACTAACATCACACATAAAATAAAGTAAGAATTTCAGTTGAGGTGTGATATTTTGCTAGTGTAAGTAGCATACCTCTTTTCAGAAAAGATGGCAGTAAGTCCAGCAAGTTTACCTAACTACTGTGAACAGCTAAACACATTGCTATATACATTCAAAAATCATGCTTTTATTTTCGTCTGAACAGAATGTGAATAACTTATTAGTCAGATAGTTCTTAGACCAGTCATCTGTTCAAAAAATCAATTTCCCCTTATTTTTTACATCAGCTCCCTTTTTCCTTTTTTTTTTTATTAGAGGTTGTACTTTTCAGAAGCAATGCTTCCCTGTTAACTGCTGAAAGCTCACCTGTGTTTTTTGTAGAGTGTTTTGTGGAGTACTATAGTATTAAAACCGTTCATCTGTGTTAATTAGATACATCTGTTTCAGAAAATAAATCTGTGTCTATAAACCACTTCTGCTTGGCCATGTAAATGTAAATTAGGCTAGCAGATATTTTGGAACTGAATAAAAAAGTGCCTTAGGTGTGCAACTACAGCCAGAAATGTGTAAGTGACTCTGATATGAATGTTTCCTGTACATTTTTTTCTGAGATGGCAAGATACTGTGTTTTCTAATACTTTGTTTGCACTGCACACCTATAAAAAGAAAAGCAGCAACAAGATTATCTTCTGTCTTATACACAGTGATACCACAGATAGCAAGCAAGGCCAAATTACTGCAACCTCAAAGCTTCATTTCTGCTGTCTGAACTAGCTGAAAAGCATGGGCTTCTTTTCCTGAGAGGAATGCAGAATTCCCAGCCTATTTGCAGAGCTATTACCTGGAGAGGCAGCAATGAGATACTTATTCAAGAACAAGCATTGGTTTTCATGAGTGGATGAGCCATGTATTTTGCCTTCTTGCCAGAAACAGCAGTGCAGTAAAATATGACAAATGAGATGCCTATTCCTACAAAATTTTGTATCTCAGTTCAACTAACCTCTCAACAGGAATGACTACACCACAAAAAAAGTAGACGTGCTTTTCAGTGTATAATTCATAGTGCTCATAACATCAAACTTAGGGACTGCCAGACTTCTCATCATACATCTGCCACATGTCATCTGCCCAAACGTGTCCACTCACTTAAACAGTCAGCATATTCAACCCTGTTTTGCAGACAACTTTAGGATGCAGTGTAGACATATATCACAGGACTATCAGTAATAAAATTAAGGTTCTAAATGCATGTTGCTCATAACAATGAAGCAAAGAAGAAATTACACATGATTTTGCAGAAGTTACTCTATCTTATCAGTATCCTTGGAGATTCAAACTCAAACACGTTTGTATATAAAAGAAAACGTGTGACATTTGCAAAACTCTTTTTTTTTGTACATTACCTTTAAGACAAAGCAGTGATCTGTAGGTGCCTTGTATTTCACTTTGTGTTGGTAACCATAATACACGTTCACATTCTCAAACTGAAGGAAGCATGCCAGATCTCGTGATGTCTACAAATGAAAACCAAGCCCATCATTGTTAGAACAAATTGAATTTTGATGTGAAACTCATTAATAGCACCTTTATCAAGTGCATGAATGCCAATGATTTTTATTCCTGCAACTCTCATGAGGCTGACTGAAAAAACAAGTATTAATTTTAAGTGTCTGCTTTCTTAAAACAAAAATTGGAAGAAGATCCGTACATATTTTGAATAATCTATAACACAGTTCAACATTTTGCTCTTGTTCTGGTTATGCTGTGCTTCATTGCTTTGTGTGGAGATTTTAGCTTATGTATAATATGACCAAAGAGAACATCATAGTAGTAACCCACACCCTTAAAATTCGGAGTGGAGAAAGAAGGTTTGGGGTTCTAAATTGCTTTGGGAGCTTGTTTTTCTTTTGTACATGTAACAAACAAATGCTCATCAGGAAATAAGCACACATTTAATCTGTTTTGCTTTGGATTTTCTCAAATTTGCTGGCATAATTCCATTTCTGTTTATCATAACATTTGCTTTTTCACAACATATTGCTGAAGTAACAAGGTTTCTGTTTTGCTGGCATGTTTCTCAGTGATGAATTCTGTATACAGTAACTTCTGCAATCCTTTGCAAGGAACTGCAAAGGTAACCATTTCACACGGTCACTGTTGGTTCAACTGAGAAATCAGGAAATTGTGGGGGAAAAAAAGGGAAAATAAAACAACAAACCACCCTCTACCCATAAAAATGGGGTATGATATGGTATGATATGATATGCGGTTATGTTATAATATGCACATGATGGTTCTTGTCTGCTGTTCTCAATTCTTAATGATATTTTCATTACAATATACCCTTGAGTCAGCTTTATTTACAAATTGAGTTTGCAAGTAAGATTTATGGGGAAACACTTCCTGCTAGATGTAGACAGGGCTTCTCTCTCTCTCTTCTGTCTCCAGAGATTTTGTCAGTGAGTATGTGGACCTCGGTTTTTCAAACATCTTAAAAGTTCCTAAATGTGCTCAAATCCACCCAGTACAATGTGTTGGTCCTTTCCTTTAGGAACCAGGCAACAGTGATTAAGACCAATATGAATGCAGTTGTTATTATCTTCTAAGGAACAGATTTTCATGGAAGGGACAAAGGCGCTTATTGTGAGTATTTGTGCAATGTTAGCATGACATAGCAACGTTAACATGACAAAGCAACACAATTAACAGGAATAGATTTTTTAATTATCTGTAATTCTGATGTTTTTGTTTTGTGACCCTGTCCATTAACAGCACGTTCTTGAATGGGATGTAAGTAGAGCAATGTTGAAGAAAGAAATTAAGACAGCAGTGCTGACTGGTGCTGGTTTGTTAACAAATAACCCTGAAACAAAAACCACAAGCATGTATGTAAAATTATCTGAACGTGCCCCTGTATTTTCACCTTCATCACGTATTTTACAGCCAGCACAAAGTGCCAAAGGTATGCCAGGTGTCTTTGCTTTTATGTAACAAGTGAAAACAGGAATACATATGACGAATTTTGAAGCAGCTGCAGCAGCTGAAGAGACTGTGGTCTGCCAAGTGTTCGTTTCTGTACCTCAAAGAAAGGCTACTCTGCCCACAACCGAATGATGTGCAAGGTGCACGTGCACTTTTCATGCTACCCTGACAAAGGGATGAAGTCTCATAATTTAAGGGTTTTAACTGAAGAGCACTACTGAATTCTATTGCAGTGCTTTAAGATGGTTAACACCCTCACTGCATCCTGCTCATGTCCCAGAGATTACTGCCTCCTCAACAGACACGTGTACCTCATCCTCAGCTGCTCCAATACAGACTGCAGTAATCACTTAGATCACCATTAAGCACAGATTTGAGCTGAGAGACTTGACTTCCTCTGGAATGGCTAAGACATGGGCATAGGCATTCTTTTGCTGAAGGCTGTTACAGATGCAGGAGCAAACAGATGACTGTGCTACCATTTTAAAGGGCTGTGACTATCTCCTAAAGAACTAGATTCTTGGTGGTAATATAGTGACTTTAAAGCACACGAGTCCCAAAAATGCTCAGTTTCAGGCTGTTACACAGGCTGAAATGAGGAACAGGCAGTAAAGTGTTAAACAGCTGTTACAAGGGGACTGTTACAAGCTGTTTACAGCCTATCACCTGAAAAAAGAAAGCACTTCCCTCATTTGCACTTCATGAAAAGTCACTGGAACAGGTATCACTGGATGATGAAAAAAGGCTGAGTAACTATCAGGACATGCTTGCCTTGCTTTGGCACTGTACTACTGGTCATTGTTGGAGGCATGCTACAAGGAAATGCCCAAGATAGGCTTTGCATTTGACTATTACATTTTTCCCACCTTAAGCGCCTTTAAATAGCATTCTAGATCCTAATTGACTGGATGTTGTGTGCACACCTGATTTGAGGCATGAAAGCCAGTATCTCGGGGTCAGGTAAAGTCAAAATAAATTGCTGTGTAAGCAGTAAGGGGATCTGTTTTTCACTGTGGTTGGGTTATAAACACAGATTACTGGAGCAGCAGCACAACATCCTTTTACAAGATAAAATTATTTTTTCCTTTGTGTTTTAGTCAGGAAATAGCAGAAGAGTTAAGTTTCAAAGCACAAATCATAACAGTAAAGCTTCACCACCAGCAGCACCATTTTTAAATATGAAGCATTAGCAGAGATGTAAGTGGTAACAGAAGAGGTTTTTAGAACACACACAAAAAAATATATACCACCAGTTCCAGAATCCACTATTCTACCTCATCACTGTGGAAATGAAAAGGCACAGCTGTATGTGCAATACATCCAGTGCTGGCAATTCAGGCTCTTTAAATATTTTGTAATACTGAATGTAAGTAAATTTGATTCAGCCGGGTAGACGCTTCTGGCTCACTTCTTTCTACACAACGGGTGGTCTTAAAAAGCCACAAAAGACACAACACATTCCCTGTGTATAGATCACTGCATTAAAAGTGTACAACACTTCACATGCTCATTACTGGCGCAGAAAGTCAGTATCAAAATAAAATTCTACCTTTTTTTGTGACAAGAAATTAGTTTACTTGACAACTTTTTAAGATATGCTTTCACAGGGAAGCCATAAAACAGTGAAGCATTTTGGCAGCACACCACCAGCTGATGGATGCTATGCTGTTTTTCTTTCTCCTCCTGCCTTCCGGAGGAGCACTCTTTTATTAATGCTTTTATCTATCCCTAGAAATCAAAAAGAGAGAAATGTGACAGGATTCAGTGACTCCATTCTAGTATTTGCACAAGTGGTGTAGTCAAAGTTGAACCATGGAAATCTCAGCCCTCTCAGATGCACCAGACAGTGCTCTTCAAATGTCACCTTGGGAGTTCTACACTTTCACTTCCATGAATTGTTTTATTGCTAAAAGGATTATTTGGCTTCCTGACCTTGGTTTTTCCTCTGGGTACATAATAAATTCCAGAAGCTCGTAGAAGAAAATAACGCCTCTTCCAGGACTTTTTTCCATCTTCTTTTAAATAAAGGGCCCCTTCAAGCTCTGGCACAATGACAGATGTCCCACAGAAGCTTTCCTGTGCAACAAGAATAATAACACACAAAATAAATACATTTAAGCACAATCCTATCAATATATAGCAGAAAAATGCTCCCTAGAAAAATAAAGACATTTCTTGTGACAGCGAACATATGAACACGGGGAATGCAGTTACTGGGGAGATGAACACCTTAGACAGGCAAAGGAAACTTTTCCAAGCTAATGCTGGGTGCTCACACACTGATAAAGAAGGCTTGCAAAACCTCCATCCCTTAGGATCAAGCAAAAACCCACAAAGGCTCTTAACTAGATATATATGTGCTCATTGAAGGCTATAGAACAGAGTAGTTGGTACTGTTGGGGTTTTTTTTCCTCTACTGCAGTGTTTATAGGTTCTGTAGAGAAATACTTCCATAGAGAGATTCTTTAGAGACTGCTTAGAGCTCTAAAAACAGCTGAATCTCTACTTTCACTTTGAAATACATGCTAGCATTTAAAACTGTTTAATCAGATATACTAATTGTTTGCTTGAAGGACTTACTGTTGGGTAATTTTTAATGCCAACACGCTTATCACTTAATGTTTCCATCTAGAATTCACCAGGACTTCTGCTGGTTAACATCTGGTGCCTTCAGGAGATGCACTAATTTGGAAATGTGAGTCCTCAGTCACCTGAGAAAAGCATTTCTTTTGTGAGCTTTTACCAAATTGCTTGCCTGGAGAACTGCAGTAATCTTTTCTTTCAAATAGCTCTGGATTTTTCTCTTTCAAGAGCACATCTGAAGCAAAACTTGAGCAGGAAAGGCAGGATATTAAACAGACTGTCTGGAAAAGTGAACGGGTTTTCTTCTGTTGTAGTACAGCTAATAAGTTGAGAAGTAAATCCACTTCTAACCTAAAGATAATTGTTCAGTACTGGTCAACCTTACTAACAATAAGAAGTCCCAAAGGCTGGCCTAAGAGTGAACAACCTGCATTTTTAATGAGGAGCAGCCGATGCAGAGGAAAGTCTACACATTAAAACGGAGATACAAAGACACCAATGATCACAGAACTTCCTGTTACACTATTTTCCACACAGAACTAAATGTTCTTGCAGAGCAACATGCAAGTAGTGGCAGTCTTGGCAACATTTGTATCATCACCCTAATAATTTGGCTTACCTCCAGCAAAGCCTCTTTGTTTTTATCATTCATTTCTTTGCTTTCTTTCTTCCCGTTGTTTGCCAGGTAGAAATTCTGATGAAGACACAAAAGAAGTTCATGTTCATTATAAAGCCAGCAATACAAGTAACTAGATTGCTACAAACTCAATAGTTACCGAGTCTTTCAATACTGAGTACCCTATCAGCAAGTGCAAAAGATAGATGCTTAGGGACTCTTCTTACAGAAAAGTATAATCATATCTGCCTGCTCATGAATTTTAATTCTTTATTCTGAATATCATTCAAAGCTAATACAAGATTGTTTTTGCCCATATAAATATGGCCTCTGAAAATTAAAACCAGTGGCTTTTTTTGGCTGTTTTTCTGGGTCAATGCATTTGGGGTTTAGCATTCCAATTTTCACTATATAATTCACAATTTCTCCTATATTGTTACAGGTTGTGGAGAACCTAACATTTGATTGCATTCTGATACACAATGAATATAATGCAGTATCAAAGGGCTAGAAAGCATTTTCCCTACAACCCAATCTGGTCATTTGCATGCTTCATATCTTGCACTCTGGATATAACTCAAGTCTCAATTTTTAGTTAAAGTGCTTATATGCCAAAGCCTTTATCCAAAGTTACTACTTTCTACTTTTTTTACCCTTGATCATGCTCTTTAAACTACTTTTATGCAGAGAAGAAACTGTTTAAAAATCTAGAAGAAATCTGAAGAAGTGATCACCATGATATCTTGGCACATGTGCTCCAGCCTACTGAAAATAAAGCCTACACTCCTCTGTTTCTGAGAAGATGCAGCTGCCCTTGGAGGACCCAGTGCCTGCCTGCCCCACAAATAAGGAACCACGCTGCCTCAAGGACATGCTCACCCATGAAAACAAATTCACCCGCTGTAAAACAGCAATAACCAGTCTGCATCCATCTGCATTGTACAGATGGACAAAAGGAGAGCACTTGGACATATGTGCAGATTCTGACAAGTGGAAAGGATGCTAGGACTTGTGTGCTGGAGCATGTGCAGTGGCTTTGCTCCACAGCAAGCAGAGCCAGACATGCACAGACAGCTGCCTGCAGACTGTAAGGCAGTTGAGTGTGAAGGGAGATCAAGGATGGATGCATCAAGTAGCATTTGGATCCATGGCCTTGAGGCCAGAATGGATACACTCAGAGTTCTTGTGGTTTACAGTTTTTCAGTTTATCTGACTTATCTCTATTTTTCATATCTCAAGACTATGAGAAAGCAACAACATATTTACATGCCTAGAACTCCTCAACACCTAAACTGCAATATAAATGCAATCATTACCAAAATACAAATGAGAAGTGTGTAAATGAAGGAACAGGCTGTTGCCACAGTATAAGAAAGAAAAAAACAAGCAGTAAATCTGCCCTGCCAGCAGACCACATTTACAGCAACACAATTTATCTGAAGTGAAACTGCTCTTCCACACAACCACATCTGTTCCAAGCAGTGCTGTGAACAGCTGTCTGCCAGAATGCAAGCCTCAGAGCAGACCGTTTTTGGAGGGGCACCAGGAGAGGAAGCAGAAGAGGTCTGGATCTCAAAACCAGTTCTTCAAAAACTGCCTTTTTGAAAGTTCACGTTGAAGTCAGACAGGAGAGCTCAAAAACAGAGACACCTGCAATGTGGCCTCTGCTGATGCCATGTCTATGGTGTGAGAAACTTTAACATTCAATATAACGGACAGTTATCCTAGGAAATGCAGCTGGCTTCAGACTGCCTGGACATATTGTTAGTCCACAGCTGAAGGTAAGCAAACATTACAGACCACAGCTTTGCAATTACATCTGAAGACAATATTCAGAGTGGGAAAACCCCCAAATCAGCTCAAAACAAAACCCACTTAAAAATTCTGAGCAGCTGCAGCCCAGTGATCCATGCATGTGCAACAGCTCTTCTTGACAGGCAGCACTATTGCAGCTGGGCTTCAACACTGTTAGGATGGGTTGGGCCTCCAGACCTTGGGATGGATTTGGAAAGTAGAGGGACAAACAAGCTGCAAGGCTTCTTCTCTAGACATTATAAAGACATAGTACAACCCCTAAAACACACAATGAAGATTTATCAAGATAAGTACACCTTATCACTGTCTCAACAAGGCTTAGCTCATCAACTTTACTACTAGTGGGGAGACCATCCATCTGACTTAAGTCAGCCCTCTGTGGATTGATAATACTAAAACAAAGCTCCTCTGACTACTGATTCACATTCAGGCATCTGGCATTTATTTAGCAGAAGCCCAGACCACCCTATACTGACATAATCAATTGTAAAGAGGGAAAGTCTGTAAGGGAATCCATGCTGGATCTCTAATGTCACAGCCTTTTCATTAGGGAAACGGGGCTCTGTCACCTAATGCAAAGTTACACAGATGTACACTGTTGTCTTTCACCTGTCAACACACACTTCATTTATTACTGATTACCTCCTTTATGTCTCTGTTCTGAAATCTGGAAGTACATGGTACTTATTATTTGTCAGTGGCTAAAAACCTGGGGAGCAGACTGAGCGCTGAACTTGTTTCATCACTGTGTGGTCTTCTATTTTTGATCAGAAGCATTCATCCTAGAGGAGGTAAACCACATGTGTCCAGAAGAGGTCATTTCAAGTCCAGTAGTCAAAGGTAATGATAAAAGGCAAGCTCCTTCCTGTGTGAGGACACCACTGTGAAATGCATGTTTGGTTTGGGATGTCAGGTCATTAACAGGACAAGATGTAGCTGGAGGGCAGCTTTCTCCATATATCTACAGATTTGAGAATTAACTATTTCTTACATTCAAAAGCCAAGTCTATGCATGCAACCTTTCCACTTAGGGATACAGCCTCCTCCTTTTGTGTGGAAGGGCAGGTTAAAAAACCCCAAAAAAACAGGCTGTATCTCTCTGCACTGTATAACTCTCAAACAGCAGAAGACAGAAAGTGTTTTCAGTAGTGTCCAAGAATATCTGTGTTGGCACATAAGCAAAGCAAACATGGATCATGATAGGAACAGTACTTAACTACTGCACTATCAAACTCTCTGATTGGTTCTTATGTCTCTATGGTCAGAAAATGAACTTCCTAAGTGAAACAGCACCTCTCACACCTTTCACTTTTTTTCATACACAGATCCATCCAAGTGGGAATGTAGCAGCAACTACTTGTTGCATGGCAAAAAACAGGTACTCCAAGACAGCATGCTCCTTCTGCCTCCTCTTACACTTAGGTTGTATTTTTGCTTTCAAGCTCTGGAAATTGGTTTTCCAGAAGATCTGAAAAATCCACAACAACACAGATCAAACAGTGTGCATTAAACAAGGCAGCTGCTTCATACTCATGACTAGCTTCTTTGAGCAATGGGCTGCTTGTTTATGCTCATCCAACCTGCACCCAATAGGAGACAAGAACTGGCCAGTTCACATCCCATTTCAGATCCTTGCAACTGCAGCATGGTTTGTGCAGAAAAAATAAAACAGAACAAGGTCATATCTGCAATTCATGTCATAGTGTGTCCCCTAGAAAACTGCACATTAAAAATATTAGAAGATATTTATAATTGCTCTGAAGATCATAAAAGTAAAAAGTTACATGAAGCTAAAGGCAAAGCTCATTTGAAACCCCAAAAAAGAGTGACAAATTAAGATTAACAAACAATGGGAGTACAGTGAAAAACACCTCCCTTGTCTCACTTCTATTTCTTAGCACTTTTGCCAGCATACTCAATAACCAGGTTCCCTGTCACCTTTTTATGTTTTTATCACTGAGTAACAAAGCGGAGACAAAAGGAAAACTTTGATTCATAAATGTGGCCAAGCTGGTGGAAAACAAAAGTATCACCTGGTGGATAGTAGATAAATATTCAAGCATGAAACTCGCTACAGTTTTCTGTTATGAACGACATTACAAATCCTTACTCCACCTTCCCATGCTGTTGAGAACTCTTGCCCTTCAGAAGAAATCAAGTATCAATTCAGTGTATGGGTTCTCCACTGGAAGGTGTAGCTCTAGCTTTTGGCTTATATATGAGGGAGCAAAAGCATGAAGTACTCACTGTACAGACTTTCAATGATTTTCATAAATACTGTACAAAAATAAGAAAACAAACAAACAAAAGCACATGCAGTTGTGCCTGTGTTGTTTGATTTTATCAAAAGAAAAACACAGGAAATCGAAGTTTATGCAAACAGAAGTAAAATAAATTGTTCTAAGAGCACGATCAGCATTTACAGCAAGGAATTTAGATTCAGCTACATCTTAAAACCAACCATTTTCCTTCATTTTTCTTCCTTTTTAGTATCTTTCAGCTGAGAGTTATTCTTTGAGTTTTTTGAAAAGAGGTGTTAAGACCCGACAACCTTCCCCTTCAAGAGAAAACCAGCATCACTCAACCATATGACAAAGCATCACCTTTCCATTGTTATAAAGGTTCTCTTTATTTGCCCATATACCAGTAAGTATTTCTGTTTCACTCTTTAGTCACAGACTTGTGATGCTCCCTCTCTGCAGATGAGGCACTGATGGTATTCATGGAACAGTCTTTTACTGCAAGTTCCCTGCAGGGTCCATTACATCACAGTGAGCAGAGGGCAAAAGTGTGCCTGTCCTCATGGCAAAGGAGACACCTGAGAATTTTATAGTGGCTTTTTCTAAGAGGTATTCCAAACACTTTAAAAAAATTATTTCAGAAACAAAGCTGCATAAAAACCACCAAGTGCTGCATGACAAGAATGATAATCTTCAAAAAAAAACCACAGGCATTAACTGAGCAACATATTGCCAGCACACAGAGAATAAATCCTGCTTTCAGAATCTCAAATCCCCCTTACAAAATAAAACACTTTTAATTAATTGTTGTTAAATCAGTCTTTAACTAGTTCACAGAAAGAAACAATAAACACTGGCACAGGTCACAGACCTTCTTCAGAGGTCCACTTGTTTTAGGAAGGCATCTGCCCATCTTTATAAGATTTTTTTAAAGCACTTAATTGTGTCAAATCTTTGTGATGAAAATTTTCTATCACTAGTTTGTCTAAGAATAAACTGCAGGCACCTGGACACCTTTGGAATTTGCCTCTTTTTTTCCCCAGAAAAATATCTGCAAGTTAAAAAATGGTGAGATCTCCACAAAACCCTCCCAATAGAATGAGCATGGAAGAAAACAAACAAGGAATTCAACTGCTGCAGCATTAGCATCCCTGAATGTGTCAAAAGAAGCAATTTGTGTACTCCCAAAATGAGTTTTATGTGGCAGCCTTGACTGAGCTAGGAGAAGGCTGAATATACGGAGCAGTCTTAAGAGTACAAGTTTTCAGTTTCGCATTGGTTACCACAATTTCTGTAAGTAGTTAGCTAGCTAATCACACACCCCAACCCCCACAACTCAGCATTTCCTCTTAGTTTGCCTTTCTCACTGCAGATCATGTATTTCACCATGTTTCAGTATTTACTGTGAGCTTTGAACAGTGCTGATTACTTTCTGCCACGAAGTGCTGATATGTCTGTACTGTTTTCCCCATTCACAATGCTGGAGTTTACCATGCCTGACAGATGGTCAGACTTAATTATTGGCAAAATATTTCAACAGTGTGATAGTCACAACTGATCAGTTTCCTTAGACTGTTCGTTTTAGAGCTTATCACAGAGGGGCTAAACCTCAATGACTGCAAACTTGTTCAGATCCAGCTGAGACATGAGGACAGAGCTACATTTTGGTTTTGGTTTAGGCCATGTTTACTTCTAAATTTCATTGCAACCAAAATGCAATGTATCCATCAGGGCAGAATATTCATCAAAGTATTACTTCCTGTTTGAGGTTCAGAGCCTTGCTCTAAGCCACTAACCCAAATAACACTACAGTGTATGAATCAAATGTGGAGGTGAACCTCTGCTGCTGGGTAGGTTTACATGCCCTAGAAAGGAGGACACTGAGCCACCATGTTGTATTTCCAGCTTGGTTTTGCTGTTTCATATTAAAAATCAACATTAAGCCATGTACACTGCAGGATAAGTTTTCCTTCCCTGACTGTGGATACTTATGTCAATGAAGGAAACTTCTTTTCTGCAGGTTTTATTTGAAACATTGGTTCATTCTATAAAAAAAAAAAAAAAAACAACAACTTCCTAATGAGCAGCTTGGTGAGATTTGCTGCCAAATTACATATTTGACTCATTTTTTTCCAGCAGTGCTGAATTGCTCATTTTTCTCTTGTGGCCCTTAGGAACAAACCAGATGCTCAGTGAGCTAACAGTCAGCTGACATGGGGAAAAGATCTTGTGCCCCAGAATCCAGCAACTGTATGTTCCAGGATGTTTGTACATACAGGCTAGACCATATAACACAAGAAATAAAACAATTTATGTATATACCTATCTGAATAATTTGATGCAATTCAGTGTACAGACCCTCCTTTACAAAGTTAATGTGCACAAGTTACTGATAACCCAATTCTTCTCCTCAGTATAAACAAAATCCAGTAAATCCTCTGCAGTATTCAGTATACCCTTTATGAAGTTTCATGTACAACTGGGCCTTCAAGGAAATGTTGATATTCATCAGCAGAACTAGTGGAGAAGCTGTAGTAACAACAAAGGCCAGGTTTTTACAGCTGTGCCATCTCACCCAGTTCTCAGACCTGTACCCAAGCAGTAGCTTATACTGGAGGTGAAGTACATGCTTCAGCTTTTACCTCTACAGACAGAACTCTAAAACAGTATCAGAAAAAAAGCAGAAAGCACTAATTTTCAAATCCTTGCATTCAACATCCTGGTGGGATGCTGAAATTTTTGGTTGAAAATACAAGTTTTGCTTTCTCTGAATGGACAGAGCTGAAAGCAAACTACTAATGCAGTAGGCAGCATGCAGACTAAATGACCCTAGTTTAGACTCTTATCCAAATACCACGTAGCTTACCTGTGGATTTTTAAACAAAGCGTATTTTTGGCTTTTTTCCAAAAACAGAATCTTATTCTCAGTGTCTCGAGTCCAGTCTGATAACACTTCAACAACATTTTCATGGTCTTCAAAAAACCTTTCTGCAGAGACAAAGAAGATAATGTAAGACATTCAAACTGTTTCTGCCCTCTCCTGAGGCTGCAGAAATTCCTGTGTAAGAATGTAATCATTATCTGATGTTCACTCACTCAGGGCTGGACAGTCCAGCACTCTTCTCCGCTGCACAGAGGGGTGCAAAACCCACACGAAATGTATCACGTGGAAGGGCAAAGCAGCTACAGAAGGCACCTTATGTGCTGTTGCTTGAAGACTGCAAGGGATGAAAACAATGACCCACCCAGAGTAGATGGTTACACCCATGTTTTTCATGGCTTTCTGCTTTTGATTGATTTTGGGTTTTTTAAGGTTTGCAGTACTGCAGATTGGGGGGCAGGAGAAGGGGTATATATAAACATTGCTAATGAATTAGAAAAAAAAGTAAAAAATTATTTATTTGTCTTTGTGCTTTACTTATTTTACAATGAAGATTTGCTCTTTATCAGCAGGAAGAATTCTATGCACTGAAAATAAAAATTTTGGTTTCAAGCAACTGTAGTTAAAATCACAAATAGCAAAACAGAGAAAATACAAAGACATACTGAGAGCTGATGTCAAGAGATACTGGTTCACCCAGCATCTCAGTAGTTAAATGTGAGATGTGAGAGACCTCTGTCCCCTCCTGATCTGCTCTGAACCCCAGACCTCCACCCAGGAAAGCCACAGTGTGTGCTGATAAGTAACTCTGATCTTTTCCACTTCAGTTTCACTTACATAAGATTGTTCAACAGTAACATAAACTCCCCCTTTAAAGGAAAACTAATTTGTCATAACTTGACAGGTCATTTTGGAGGGTCCCAACCTGCACTTTTCTACAATTTCAGTACTGGGATAGAGAATACACCCAGCTCCAATTTTCAGTAGGATTTTGGCAGTTTCCTGGGAACAGCCACACTCCCATTTCTGTGGCCTGTGATGATCATGTCTTCCAATGGCCTAGACTGGCCTAGCATCAGAGGAGGGAACAGAGCACACATCTTGTAGGCTTTCTCTAACACTGGTTACTTTTGACAAGGGTTTAGTTCATCCCGTCCAACCTGTATCTTGTGAATTAATTAAATTCACAGAATGAGATTAGCCTCAAGACCCATTTGCATGTATACTGTAACTTTTAACACCAACAACACAACACTCTTCATTTAGCAACTGGTACTTTTGCAATGCACTGGAAATAGAAAGCACTACATAAAACCCCATCAATGGTTTGAAGGGTGAACTAATTTTTGCCACATGTATTTTTGTTTGTTCATTTGCTGCACCAGGATTTTCTTGTATGGAAAATGTGATTTCATTATCCTCAGGAGGGTCTTTTTAATAATTACTTTTACCTTAAAAAAGTAAAATCTGAACGCCTATTATAAGACTATAATAGTCTTTATTGCAAAATAGATGATGGTATGTACAGCCCAGTGTGACATCACCATCTCACTACTGAGATTATTTGTGATATTTAACATGCATTTAATTTTAAACTGTAGCATATTTTATTTACAATGGTAGTCTTTCAAAATAACCATATATGTAAGAAAACTTGTCAAGAATCTTGTGATATAAAAGCAGCTGGGACCTTCAGTTCAGCAAGAAATATTTGCTGCTCAGATTTGCTTCTTAAAGTAAACATAATTTTATTCTCCTTAATATTAACGTGGAGAGCAGACAGAAAGATGAAGTGCAGAAAAGTTCTGTCTTTGTGTCGATAGTAATAAAGCTATCTAGGGCAGCCAAGAAGTATTATGACAAAAATAAAGAATGGTTCATATTGTTCTGATTTTGAATAAAAGTAACTGCATGTTGCTGTGCATTAGAAGCAGAAGAAAGAACATGTACCCTTCCATTCATACTGGAACTGCCTTCTGCAAATAAAAAGGCTCCATCCTCAGCAGATCTGGACCTGGTAATAAATCACTGCATCAGGAGTTAACAGATTCTTCCCTTTTTCTTGAACCAGATACAAGTTTATTTCCTTTGGTACTTTTCTTCTGTCCTGGCTTTTAAAATAATTTCTATTCATTATGAGAGTAAATCCTTACTATACCAATACCCTAACACTAACCAAAATCACATAGCATTAGCTGGGACTAAGGCAGCACAAGTAATTTTTACAAAAAAATTCTAACCATTAACTCCGATGTTTGTAGCAAACGATTTCCCTGATACCTTCCATTTTAACTGCACGATGGGAAATTCAAATATCTATCCAGATTGTGAAGAAACACAAGTACATTTTCTTTAATGACTATGGAAATTCAAAAAACAGTATGTTTATATGCTCTCATCCTAATACTCACACAAGTCACACTGGACAAAAAGGGAGCAACTTCCTAAGACAGGAAAACACTCCAAAATTATTCATTGACTTTTGTCAGATTTCTAGGGTCAAATGACATTTCCAGTCTTTCCTTAGTTGAGATAAGCAGGTACAAAAGAATGCAGCACCATTATCTTAATCAAGTAGCAAGAACAGATTAGCAGTACATTTCTGTACCACTCTTACAAGCAGATGAGCATCTCCTTGCTCATGACCAGTAAAGCATTTTTCCAGTTATTTTAAAATTTCTATCATTTAGTTTAGCAGAATGACTACACCTGGGCCTCTTTTAAAGTGCAATATTGATACTTGACTTCATTTGTGAACTTTCACATCTCTGCTGGGAGACTGTAAACTGAGAATGTTAAAGGCTGTTTGACAATTTCCCATTTCTCTAGGTCAAATGTGACTCTGAAAGAAAGTTGTGGCAATTTTCCTTCTCCTTTTGATGTCAATACCTTTTCAGCCTGGAAAACAAAAGGATTCTGAAATATTTCACAATTAGAGAATACTCTGTTCTTAATGAAAGAAACCTTAAAGCCTTTTTCAAATAAGACTCATTTTGCACAGCTGTTTTCTAGGCCAGGTTAATTACTTCATAAGTCATAACTTACCATCAGCAGAGCTGCAGCCCCACCACAGAGCAGTATCCTGTACACAGCTACACTTAAGAAAATGATTACCACAAATGAAAAGCATTAGAAATGACTGAAACACTTCTGATAGAGTCTTGTTTAATGACATTTGTCTGGCCAGTATGCAATGCATGCCTGCTGACAGCACTCCAGCACTGCATCCTCTCTTTGAAAAGTGGATTTGAGTACTGGTATGTTTATCATCACCTTGAAATTCACATGGCTCCTTCATTTTGTGTAAAATAAAATAATGGAAATGTGAAAAGCAAGGAGTCTTCTGCAGGTCACAGCACAGCTGAATGGACTCATTTCTACAGCACAAACAGACCAAATACATTCCTGCAGCATCCCTCAGCTTAGACTCTGTGATGTTCCAATGCCAGGTGACACCTGGGCAGGAGAAATGTTATTATGTTTGCAAGACTAACAGCACTTACCTGATCTTTCAAGATTACCAGCCCTCTATGTATTTGCTGTGTGCTATGTCACTACACCACTTACCAATCTGCAGCTCTGGGTACATCTCATACAGACACCAGTCAACGTTGCAGTCACAATGGGTTTTCTCAAAGAGATTGTCCAAAACATCCCGTGCCACTTGACGCTCATCCACCATTAGAGATTTGGTGCTGTTATCGTTCATGTGCACCTTGATAACAAGCTGAGAACAAGAAGGGTCAGTTAATTCCAGAAGCAAGAACAAGACTAGTCTGAATCTGCTAACACAGATAAGAAAGATAAAGGCTGAAGGTTATTACTGATTCAAAGGCATCCAGTCCCACAGCAAGCTGAGAGAATAAAAGAGCTCTGAAGTTTTCACATTATAATGCCACCAAAATCAAGATCTTTTCTCTAAAAATAAAACTGAGCCTTGTTCTATGCATGACTTCAGGAGAGGTAAAATTGCTATGAAGAAAAAGCAGAAGTTAATCTCTTCTCTAAATCTACTACATGTGCAATTAAGGAAAATGCTTGATAGGAAAAAAGAGTACAAAAGGACAGAACATCCTTAATGCAAGCTACAAACGTGGAAAATTTAGTTTTAAATAGAAAAAGAATGGAAGAATCTTGCCATGCCAACAGAATAACCTGAAATTGGATTGTACTAAGATGGGCCATAGTCCAACAGTCATCAATAAGGAAACAGATGAGTTCACAGAATATGCTGAGTTGGAAGGGACCCATCAGGATCATTGAGTCCAACTCCTGGTCCTGCACAGGACAACTCCAGGAGTCACACCATGTGCCTGAGAGCACTGTCCAAATGTTTCTTGAACTCTGTCAGGCTTGGTGCTATGACTACTTTCCCAGAGGGCCTGTTCCAGGCCATTCCCTCAGGTTCTGTCACTGGCCACCACAGACAAAAGATCAGGGAGTGCCCCATCTCTTCTCCTCATGAGTTACTAACACTGAGCAAATTAACCTAAGACAGTCATTACTTCTTTATATGGTGAAGTATTTATTAAACAAGAAACAGAGTGAACTTTCTTCAGAGAGGAACAATGCAAGAAAATGCTGAAGTACATAAAATGTGATTAAGAACTGGAAATACATTATAAAAAAGTACTTAAAATGCTCCATTAGTGCTTAAAACAATAGAATAATTCTCTACAAGGTCTGTATATTGCTGGTGAGTTTTAAAATGTGTGCATAACAAGTTTTGGTTCTGTAGAGACCTTCTGTGTAAAAGGTCAGATAGAAGCAGAGTTACGAGCCCCAAGAGAAAATCTACACGATCTCTGAAAAGCAAAAACAAATGTAACAAAAGCCATGAACTTGTTTTGATTCCAATCCTTGTAAGAAGAATCTCCTGTAAAATAAGCAGCTGAGCCATAGTGCAGATTATAGAGAAAAAGAGGTGTTGTACGTGCATAACCAAACATGTTTAAGGCAAAAGGGGATTTTTGTCTGGTTATAACTGACTGGTCAGAAACATGCATGCAGCTTCCATCTTCACAGAATCACAAAACAGCCAGTATTGGAAGGCACCTCCAATGGTCATCCAGTTCAGCTGCCTGGGCAAGTAGGGACTCCTAGAGACCAATGGCCAGGACTCTGTCCAGATGGTTTGTTATCATCTCCAAGGAAGGAGACTCCACAACCTGCCTGAGAAACCTGTCCCAGGCTCATCCACTCTCATAGTGAAGTGTGTTCAGAGTCTGTTTCCTGGTGTTCAGAGCCCCCTGTGTTTCAGTTTGTGCCCATTGCCTCTGGTCCCATCACTGGGCAGCACTGAAGAGAGCCTGCTCCATTCTCTTTGCACTCTCACAAGGTTTTTCTAGGAATAGACAAGCACACAGAACCCTCTCCTCCCTAGGCACTCTCAGCCTTCCCTCACAGGAGATACTCCTGATCATTTTCATGATACTTTCTGATCATCTTCCATTGGGATGGAACTCTCTGGAGTTTGAAGGAGGTGATCTTTAAATATTAACCAGCTTTCTTGATCCCTTCTTCCCACCAGGAAGTCCCACAAGGGACTCTTCCATGCAGATCTTTGAAGAAGCCAAAGTCTGCTCTCCTGAATTCCAGGGCTGTGAGCTTGCTTTTCACCATCATCCCTGCCCTTTGCCCTCTCCTTTTGGTAAAAGAGAGAAAACCAGTTTTCTTGACAAAATTAAGTCAATTTATAATTCAAGAATGACACAGTAATCTCATTATAGTGACATGGTCACAAGATTGAACCTTACTTCTACCATATGGTTCCAAATATTCAGAGTGGAAAAAAAAGTTGGGAAAAAAAAGTCTCCCAAAGGAGAATTGCTAACATTACAAGGAAAAGAGGGTGACCAATGAGCAGTCCTAACTTTAGTTACAGAGTTTTACAAAGTCAACATCAGTGAAATCCTCCCAACACATTCTCTCAGAAGTAGCATTTGTTCATGAACATGAAGTGTTCTGTGGGAACCATCTCAAGTCTGGACATCTCCAAATTCATTGAAAACTTCCATTTTTCCTGGAAGCTCTGCAGGCTCCAGCACTTCCCATCTCCTTTGAGCAAGACTGAAATGTCATGACGGGTTTTAGTTCACATCCATTATTTGGAGTTACTGAACACCTGCAGCTTCTGTTGAGTTCAGATGGAACAGCAGTTTAGGATAAGTGGGCATAATTACTGTCACACTGCAGTATGGTGCAGACACTGGCTGGAACCTTTCCAATTTGTTGGTCTAAAACAATTTCTATTGTCCTTGTACATTAGTACACTGCTGTGAAAAGATTTATCAAGAAGACCCTCATTTAATTTAATAGGGATTAGCTAAATCCACATCCACTGTAAAGAAAAGTTTAATACTCCTGGAATCAGCACAGCATAATTAAGCAACATTTTCATGTACACTCTGCTTTCTCTAAAGCAACTTATCAGAACAGTGGCTTTGCCCCGACACTGAAAAAAAAGAAACAGAGGCAGCACTTACCAAGTTCTCTAAAAAATAAGTCTCTTGGAGGTAGCATTCTCCCAGAGACTTCTCTTGAGGTAGATGAGAGTTCCACAGAGTATATTACAAATAAAATATGGAAAAGCCTAGTCATTTTAGCAAGAAATGTATTATTAAGAATAATATTAACAGATATTTAAGTAGCTCTTATGGTAGCATTTACTATTTCATGACTCACCTTTTTAACTTTGGCTTCCTTTAGTTTCTCCAATGCAAGTTTAATCTTGTCAGCTTTAGCCTTTGCCTCTAGTTCTTCCTGAAAAGACACAAGACATTTGGTATATTTCTTGTTAAGTAATCTCATTAATTCCCATTTACTTCAAAAGAGTTGTTTCTTGATATTTATATCCTAAAGACAAGGCTTGTCACAACAAACTTCATACATACAGATAATCTCCAGCTTTCCTTGACCTAATATCCTTAAATCAAAGCTTTGATTTACAAGTCCAATGCTCCCTGCTGTTGCTCAGTCATATAGTTCTTACATGATCTGTTCCTCAAATGCTACAAGAATACCTGAAAACTGGACTCTTCTGTGTTTCTGTACACACAGCTGATACAAAAGAGAAGGTGAAGGAAGATCTAGCCTGAGTGAAATAGCATTGTGGATGCAGCTGCTTGGAAGAAAACTTGCTTCTCATTAGGGTAAGAGAACTAGAATTTATATGATTTTACTGAACTTTTGGCTTGCAATTACACCACTTTTATAATCTGTATAGATTTTCAGTACATTCATTTACTTGAATTCTTTGACTTGCCACATATGATCTCTAACTGCATAGATACTTACTGAGAGGAAAACCTCCATTAATTGGATTATACCATGGCTTTTTATTCTACTAATGGACCTATTCATATTAACACTGACACAGTTAGATAGAGCACACAAGTTCATTCCAGCTTTTGCTGAATGCCACAGTAAAAATCCCAAAAATCTCAGTATCACCCAGCTCTCCTTTTACAAAGCAGCTCTATCAATATCATGCCTCTCAATGTCAATGACATTTGTGATCTAAGAAGACTCTGGATCCCCAGGTGCTGATAATTTAAGCTACATCTACCAAGCCAGTGTCAAGTGTTGCCTCTGTGACTGCTGTATAGACTGGGACTGTTCCTTTATGCCATTTCTCTTCCAGAAGTCTCCTCCAGTCACATTCAGAGTTGGAAAAGTGCATTTTGGACAGCAAGTGACAGTGGCTCCTGGGGCTGCCTTGGACTCCTCCAGTACTACTGGAGGGTTCTGTTTCTTTCCAATTCAACACCCTTGTTGCCTCTACCGAAGTGTGTCTCCTCAAAGCTTTTCTGCCTCTCTGCTGATTTTTGCTGTCCCTGTTGCTCTCTTACTTTCAGTTTCCTTTGTTTAAAAGGGGTCAGATTTTGTGCTACGCTACTCACTGGCTACCAACTTCCAGTCAAGGACTGTGGGAGAAAGTTCCTGTTTTGCTTCCACACAAGATTTCTGTTACCTTCAGCCTCCATTTGCTACCCTAAAGTCATAATTTTTACTGGTCTTTGTACCAAGAGAACTGGCTGCAATTCATGGAAGATGCCCTTGCAAGAAACTAAGCCTAAGCATTGCCACCACTTCCCTGTTACTGAGATATCATACAATCATAGCAAAGAAAGAGCAAATAAGGTTATCTTATTCATCTCGAGTTTTGAGGCATGCTCAACAGTAGCTGAAGTACTCCTGACTGACACCCCTCCTACTGAACTAAACATCTTTTGTTTTATCACTGCTTCAAGCATGTTTCCTGTTATCAAATTCTCCACTATAAATACCACGCAATCAATTAAAAATATCTCTTTTTTTTTCCTCTGCAGGTGTGGAAATTTGCATTGCTATAGATCAGCAGTGCTTAACTTAGAGAATCCAAAAAAAGCCTCTGTAGTTGAACACAAGCAGTTGCACAAAGGTGGCTGCTGCAGTGAGGCTGACTATTGTACAGACGGAAAAGCACACAGCCTTTCACACTGTGGCCCTCCCCTTACCACCTCTATGCAGCAAGCATGAAAAGCACATTAACCAAAGTGGCTGAGTGTGGTAAGGGCAGGCTTTCTGATGAAAATTTTAGGCAGGTATAATTCAGGCTTCACCTGCATGTGACCTGTGTTGAACAGAGTTCACACATTGTATAAATCTGTGCAACAGAGCTCTCACCTGACAGCTTTATGGTTTCATAAGCTTTGACTTAATGCAGAAAAAGGAAATAAACTATCAGATGCAAAATTTTAGCAGCATCACAGAAATGCTTACACAAGCTACAGGATTTGTTTTCCCACTACAGTATCATCATGGCATTTTCTGGATCTTTAAACAGAAGCACATGTCAATAGCAAATGAAGAAGCCTTCTTTAGCTGAAGGGCAGTTTTAAGAAGAAATGCCAGAGTTGATGAAAATTTATGAGACAGCTCTATGCTTCCCTGAAAGAAAGGCCGTTCTTCTTTATTTTGGCACACCTAAAGGTTAGAAAATAGGGTCTTAAGTTGCATTGGGAATTATTAATACTGCTCTTATTTGACTGTGGATAATCAGAAATGCTGAACACAGCTTCAGCCTTGATTGGCTCATGACCCACTTATCAAGAACCCTGGCTAACAGGAACTTGGATTTTGATGACACAAAATACATTTCACTTACAACTGAATTTCATTCTACTGAGCAGAAATGTCATGTCAAAACAAATGCTAATCAAGACAATGAATATTAATTTGAAATCAATTCTTTCTATATTAATTTTAAATCGTTATTACCTCCATCACTTACACTGAAACCTGTGCAATAGCCCTGTGGCAATTTTCTGGACAGTAAGCAACAGTGGGAATGCCATTAGTATTAGAATACAGCCTGTATCACAAAATGAGGCAACAGCTGCAGGAAAAAGCCAAACCAATGCCTTAATGAGGAAACAAAGTATTGTTGCTACATTCCTTAGAAATGCTTCTACAACCTGTTCCTGTCCTTCTCTGACACTCCCCAAATCTGGAAAGAAGACCAGGGAATGTCATTAGAGATCAGTCTCAGAGGAAGAGTTCAACAGAGGGAGAAGCGACTTTTGGCTACATTTTTTTCATACAGAATTCCAGTCATGTTTAGCAAGTTCATATTCTTCCCACTCTAAAATCTTGTTTGACCCTCAGGTAATGCATGATGTCAGCTAATAAAGAATTAGCTCAGTACAACACTCAATGGAGAGAACTCCAGCATGGTTGAGTTCAGTGAGCTTTAGATCCCACCATCATAAAAATGCTGCCTGAAAGAGGCCTGAGGGTCCACAGTCAGGCTCCTGCCCAAAGCAGGATGGTCACCAACATTAGATCAGATCAGTCATGATTTTGCCTAGCAAAGTTGGAAAACCTTCAAAGAAAGGGAATCTGGGATGTCCTGTCTGAAACTACAAAGCTACAACATGTAGCTCTTGCCACTTCCATGTTAGTGACCTAATACTACCATGGAAGAATTTGGCTCCACCAGCTTTGCATCTATCTTTTAGGTATTTTTAGGCTGTCATTAGATCACTCCCCAACCTCCTCTGTCAGACTAAACAAGGACAGCTCTCTCAGCCTGTCCTTGCTGGCCCCTGACCACTGCACACCCCTTGCCATTCCATCAGCTCTCTGCTGGACAGTCTCCAGTATCTCCACATCTAGAATGGAATGCAGTATTCCAGGAGTGGAACCATCACTGCCAAGAGAAAGGAACAATAATTCCCTTAGTTTGCTGGCCATACTCCTCCCAACAGAGGCCAGTTTCCTCTACTGAGATGATCTGTCACTCATGGTTCTTATTCACTGTGGTATCCAGCAGGATCTCCTTTCCACCAGGGCTGCTGCTCAGCCTGTCCTCTCCCAAACTGTACAAATGGTTATTACACTCCAGCTGCAGGACCTTGTGCCTTGCTGGGTTTCTGAGAGTTTTTTGCTGGCCTAGTCCTCATGTTTTAAGTTCCCTTGTGTTGAAGGTCTGTCAGTGATCTTGACAGTCAGTGCCCTTAATTAAAAGCATCTTCGGCACATCTGCAGGTGGGTTTTTATGTCATCATTCAGGTCACAGATGAAAATGTTAAACAATATAAACCCCAGTGCTGATCTCACTTGCTACCAGCCAGCAAACCATTGACTTACTAGCCCTTGAGTCTGGCCAGTCTCAGCCCACCTAACCAGCTACCCTTCCAGACCATACTTAGAAGCTACTTAGAAGCTTGGTACTTCCTCAAAGATCATGGGTCTAAATCAAGGTGGGGAAATGTTTGAAAGAAAGGGATAGAACTCATTTTGATAGCATCTCTTCTATATCAGTCATAGTAGTTAAATAAAATACTTCAGCTTTCGAAGCTGTTTAGCTGATATTTTGCAAATGTTGATATTCCATTAAGATAAGATAATAACTATTATCTTTGAGATGCAGGAAAATGGCAAAGCTTCTCCCATATGTTTATGAGTTTCATTCTTCAAACAGCATTGAAAGGTCCAGTGCATCAAATGAAGCTTTATCCAGTGAATCACTTTTTATGTCATCAAACATATCCAATTTTCCTACCCAATTTTCTGTTTCTTTTGCTGAATATGTCTGCTGTATGATTCCAAACACAGGGGCAGCAGTGATGCTGAGGTGATTCATATTCAGTTCATGTGGGCTTTTAAACAGCAGTGAATTGACCGTGGTTTTAAGCAAAACTGACTGATACTTTTCGTGTTCCCAAAAATATTTCCATTCCCTAAATGTAAATATCTTCTCTCAATCACAGTTACTGTGAACATGAATACTGAAAGAGGTATATTTGTGTATTTCATGATTTCAGATTCATTTTTTAGGGCCTGCATCATTTTTTTAATGCCTTCTCTTCTCCTCACAGGGTTGTGACAGGGCAGAATTCTCACATTATCTACCTCTCCACAACCTCACATCAAAAAAATACTACAAGTATCACATTTTATTTCAGTTGTTAAAACAGCTCTGCAAGAAACACAAACATGGAGGAAGTTGTGATAAGTCTGAAATTTTAGATACAGGTAAGCCAGTTGTTTTAAATAGCTACCTACTGATAACTTTGGCACCTCCTAAGAGCATTTGTCCCCTATTGCATATAGTCTTCATTACTTCCTTTCAAGGGCAAGACCAAGAAAAGCAGTAATTCCATGTTAGGACCAGGAGAGGTACTTCTTGTGCTTGTCCCTGGACCTGGTCACCTAGCAAATGTTGAGTTTTACACAAATGAACAGCTTTTCCTATTGCAAGAAATCACTTTGGCCAGGGATGGAGCTGGGAAACTTCCACAGAATTTTGTCATCAGTACAAATAGCACAGACTGCAATGAACACACATAGTGACCTCTTCACAAAGCGGAGATCATTGGCCAGGCTATGCACTGATGCCAAAACCAAGCTCTCTATAAGAAGGTATTAACTGATCAGTGCTTCCTAAAAAAATTCAGTGATAAATGTTCTGTTACAATAATGCAATGATTATGCCTGTACTGGGCTATCAAAATGACGATTAGAAAGATGAAGGAATGGGCAATTGGTCAAGGAACAGGCAGAAACTGTTGAGGCCACAACAGTAGAAATTTCACTCCGGAGTTCATCCGTTTCAACATTGCAGAACCTTCCCAAGGTATCTTCCCAAGATAGATATCATTGCAGAACCTTCCCAAGACTTGAGAGATCCACTGGTGTTCCAGTGCCAAATACCACTTGCAAAATGACAAGAACTAGTGAATGCTTAGAAGGTTCCACCCAGACTTACCTGAGTAAGTGGCTCAGGAGGAGGTGGTGGCGGTGGTGGTGGAAGTTCTGGTTCAGGGTCTGGAGGCGGAGGGGGCAAATCATCCCCAAACCGTCCAGTAATGGTAACATAGGGACTTACTTTAGAATAAATGTCACTATTCAAGCCTATTGAAGGCTGAGTGACTGTACTTTGCTGATTGCAAGAAGTTTTCTGGGCTTGTAAAGTTTTCTGTTCAACATCATTAAGGTCTGCTACAAGATCAGCCATTAAAGCATCCAGGTCTTGGTCCTCTAGGGCATTTAGTGATTCTACAAAGAAAACCACAAAATATGTCAGGGAAGGAGTGCAATTCAAAGCACTGTTTTCAGTTCAGCAGAGATTAAGTTTCAGAAGGCATGTTTACAGGGTTATGGGAAAGGAAATAATATTTTACATGGGTTTAAGAAACAAATGTGATTACACTGAGGTTCAGAGCACAAGAAACTCTATAAATACAAACTAAACAGGACAGGAAGTTTCAGTTTCAGTGATACAGTCTCAGGCCCTTATGATCATACAAAACATGGCCCTGATCCAGCAAGGTTACTGGGGACATGGTTAGTGGTATGAATGTAAGAAATTCCATGAGCTCCCATTAGGCTGTAAGCACATACATAAATGCTTAGGAAGTTCTGGAACAGCACACAACAAACCATGTAACTGAGGCCTAGATCAAAAATATCTCCATTTATTATTACTGTTCTACAACACTAAAATTAAAGTGAAGCAGAATCAAAGAATATTAAGACACAAGAAACTGCATGGTATCATCTGTAGCGCATCATTAATTGTGTGATCTGTGACATACCACATGGGTGGTACATTACACAGGCTTTTGAGGATCCTTTAAGCAAGGAACAAACAAGAAAATCTCTTTTAAAAGGGTTTTATAAACCAGGTAGAAACATTGTAACTTTTTCTTTCAGTTTTTTCTACTCCGACAGAGTATAAGATAGAATCCTATACCTCAACATCATAAGTAATTTGTGGTTGTTTGAACTAGCTATGGTGTAAAGAGATACTGTGGAGCAAAACCTTGTAGATGATCTAGCTTTCTAGAAGAGAAGGGCTCTTTAAGATTGAACAATCGGTGTTTTAAATCTCTTTAAAGAGTCCAGTTAAGAAATAAATAAATCACAAACTGGAAAAACTTTGAAGTGAGATCTTGAGAGGGATGGAGAGCACTGAATTAGATACTCAAAAATGCTAATATAGTCAAATAAATAATAGTCATTCATAAGATAAATGTGAACAATGTCATTAGGCCATATCAGTTTACTCTGCTCTCCCTGTTAATATAGTATTTAGTAAGTTTTTCTTTACAATGGGAAAGTTGGCTTGTGATCCTCTCTGTTAAGATACCTCTACTCACTTTACTGATCAAGTCTTTAGGAAGCCTAGCAGGAAACTGATCCTGGGGTAAAACCAGAGGTTAGCACCAACTCAGGTTAATGCAAACAACCAGCCCTCAGTCAAAACAAAACAAAAAAAAAAAACCAAAACCAAAAAAAAACAGAAAAAAGCAAAACAAAACAAACCGCAAACAAAATTGAAGGAAGGGTTCTTACTTCAAACTCAGATAAATCCCTTCATTTGGTTTGCCATACAGCCTCAGCAATCAGCTGTACATGCAAAAGCAACAGTGCAAACCAAAATGAGAACAAGCACTGAAGAAAAGTGGAAGCAGCTGAAGCTGATACTTCCTCTGGACAGAAATGCTTACACAGTTCTGACATCACACTGAGGAACTTTGTCTTCCACCAACTTAAATCTTTACATTAAAAAGGTTAAATTTTAGAAAGTTATTTGGGAGACTTCTCACTTTTATTTTCCTCTACACTCAGACATTTTTAAAAGTCTGACTTCTATTTGAACTGAGTAATGCCCCAAAAAATTGTTCCCTTCGAAGTTTCCCAAATTGAGACACAAAAACATACCTCTCCCTCCAGCAAAAGAGGGTTCTTTTGTTTGGTTTGGGGTTTTTGACCAGGGTATGTAAAGAATTTCTTCTCATTTGTTGCCATGAGGTATTTTAAGCAAGCATAAAAGGCATGAAAGAGTCCATTCGGCTACTTACCATTTAAATCTTTAAAACCAACTGTAAAGCTAAATTCATTGTTGGACACTTTGGGGCATGGAGGTGGTAGAGTCTCCACTCCTAAACTCTGTTAAGAGAGAAGAAAAAATGGGTATCTGATGATATAACTACTATTACATACATTAACATTTCAAAATCAATTATCTGAATTTATCTATGAAATATATTCTTCCTCAAGAACAGAATGACACACACTGGTTTCTGAGATTATGCTGGACTGGTAAACTAACTGGAGCCACGACAAGGGTTCAAGCACTGTCTCACAATCATGGCAAGGGTTTTGCATGCTTCCCAATCCAATGCTGATGGCAGCAACTCCCGTCAGGCAACACCTGGGCTTGGTGTGGGGAACAGCAAAGAATTGGACTGCTTCTAATCAAGACAGTGGGAAAAGACAGACTGATTTTTAGCTTCCTTGGGTTCTTTGAAGGGGGATGGGGAAAGAGTTTAGCTGTGTACACATTTGAGCTACAGTGCCATTTTCTTTCCAGAGTGGTTTATTTACCAGTATAAATGAAACCTAGCTGTTGCTTTCTCCTATTGTTTGAAAAAAACAAAACAACACAAAAAACAAAACCCAAACCCAAATACAACAAACAAAACCCCATGCTGTTGCTGCAATGTAAACTGCAGATCTGTGTAACTAGAGAACACCTAGTTGATGGCAGAAAAGGCCAGTTTTGAATTTGCATGTCCTTTTCAGCCCTGTTACGTCATGTAGAGGTATCTCTGTGTGTTTCTACCATTTACACTTACTTTAGGAACAGACGGACTGGTGAAAAAGTGTGAAAAACTATCTACAGTCTTGTTTTGAAAGTTAAGAGTCTGAGGGAATTAACAGATCCAGTTCAGTTAACTGAAAATCTTCAGGCTTTCACACACCCCTGCCTCTTTCTCCCGTACAACGCTGATGTGAGAGTGATGCCAGAACTTTAGAGAGGAGGAGAAGCCAGTCTCAGTCTCCGGAACACTGCATCCCACCCAGCACTGCAGCAGGGAGCACAGAGACAGGAGACTCACTGTCTTACACTCTTTGCACCACCTGCACGGCTGTGTCCAGTCTGAGGAGGTAAAATTTATCACAAGCAGTCTTTTGTTCTTTTGAAGGCATAATAATGAAATGAGATTACCATAAATCCCTTCATATATATATATATATATATACACATGTATGTATGTATGTATATATGTGTGTGTATATATATATGTGTATGTAAATACATAAAATAAATATGCACATTTACAAAAAGTCCTAAAGATTAGAAAGGCTACCAAGGGACAAGGTATTGTGATTTGACAGCTACAATACCATGTGAAATCTTGGCTTTCACCCAGTTTAAACACAATTTTTATTCTGTGCCTCAGAATTATTTGTATTTAATTTGTCAAGCACTGGGATTCACCAAGAAGAAAGATCCCCGCAAAACAGAGGCTGTAACCAAACTCAGACATCTGAGATGACAATTTAAGTGTTTTCAATCATGCATTTATTAAAATACACAAGTTTATTCCCTTTGTAGATTTTTTTCTAGAAATAAAAATTCTCCTTTCATCAGATTTGCAGGAAGTATTTAATGATTAGAGCTTTAGAAAAAGGCTCATGCTGTTTTATACTCACAAGAGTGTATTATGCATTGGGAATAATATCTCCATGAATTCTCCATGAGTGCCACCCTCACTGCAGCTTAATATTTTGCCATATCCAAAGAATCCTTTAAACATACATTCAAAATGTTGCTTTCATTTTCAAAGTTCATATTTGACACTCAGGCTTCCTCCCATTTACCCATGTATCCTACACATTCATACCTGAACATTCAGACTCAAACTCTTCCTGTTTTCACAGAATCTTTTAATTTCTTTGGACCAGGTCCAGAGGAATTTAAATTGCTGGGCTGGGTTTTTTTTCAGAAAATGTCTTTCACAAGCAGTTAGGTCTCTTTAACAACCTACCCTGTATTGATATTACCTTATTCTTTGGGCCACTTGTTTTAACTGTCAAGCAGAGAAATTTAGGTGAAGGTTTACCACAGTAATGTAACTGTATTTATTCAGAGTGGAAGTGCATGAAAAATTTAGAAAAGTTCCCTGTTTTCTCTAACTCACAATAGCTATTTTTCTAATCTTGATGGAAAAAAAAATATTTACCTGAGTCAGCATGTCCATCTCCCCAAGTAAATTGCTGAACATTTCATCTATATCATCACAGGTTTGCTCCATCTGAAAGAAAAAAACCCAAAAACAAGAAGTTCATTTCAGAAGTTCATTTCAAAGTAAGGAATAGCCAAAACCAAAAGGTGCACAATGCTCTTTTATATTGTGTTCACAAATAACTTTAAAACAATTGGTCATGACTTGCAAAAACCTGAATCTACACCTTAGAAGTAACTACTAACAGTTCAGCACCCTTATCCTGTATGTGCTAAATCACACACTTCTGATCTATGCTCATCAAAAGTTCCAATGACCTCCTTTTATCATTTGCATTCCATATGAAATCACCATCTAATAAACCATGGCTGTATCTTAAACAGTAAAAAAAAATGCAGCCTGTGAGAGATAGAGAGGGAAGCAAAGTTTGATGTTGAGAAATTTCTGAATGTTTCATCTTGAAAGCCTTCTTTCTTTGGCTTACATAACTAATACTTCAGAAGTTTACTGGGTGTTATCTAGTGCAAAACCGAATTATGGTTAGGTACATGACCAACTTTTTGGCTCAATATTTCTCCATTTTTCTTTCAATTATTACTGCACTGAGAGAACTCCACTCCTTACCTAACCTCAAGTGCACTGAGACAAGGAAAATGGGTACATGCTGCCTGACAGTCGATGGCAGTGCTTGCTGCAAGAGGGAAGTGTGAGGACAGGATCACATATCAGTGGTGCTGACCTATGGGGAAGACACAGCTTCTGCAATAATCCTCTTCCTCATAAATCTATTCCTTTGCAGGGAAAGTCCAGTGTAAAAGGGTGTCTGCCATGGAATGCTACCAAAGGCAAGAACTAGAAACAACATTTTATTAAGAGACTCAAGCCTGCAAAGGATTGAGAACTGTGGTACTGAACACATAAAACCAGGGCTCAAATAGGGCCAAACCTCAAACATGTAAGTAGACCCATCAGTTCTCTGGGTTTGTGTGCACCTGTATTGCATTTTGTGACAAGGTTTGGGAGGAGAGGGCCATGGCTGCAGAGGTGACTTCTGTGAGAAGGAAGTTCTTCAGTCTTAATGTTTTTCCTTTAAAATCTTGAGTCATGTAACTATTCCACAGATAAATTATAAAGGCCGCTGGACCCTAAAGTCAGAATCTGTTGTTTGAGAATTGTGATGTAACAAAACAAGGCACAGGCAACCAAGAACTGAATTTTCAACTTTCACATTTCTCACAAATCCCAGAAATCAAAGACTTGAAGATTTGGGAATTGGATACTCTTAAAGACATTTTAATATGATGTGGTTGACAGAGCTGAGGGCAACTGTAGTGCAGCAGTGGAGACTGCATAACTCTGCCCAAGGAGGAGCGAACAGATATCTCAGAGGACTGAGTCAGTGGAGAGTTACAAGTCATCTTATCTGTTTCTTTTCCAGCTGACAAATCCACACCGGATGGCTCACTCACTCACTCTGTCTGTATCACACTTGTCATACAGAGCCTTGTACACAACATTCTGTTTCTGTAGGCTCAGCTGTATGCTGGGTGGCATGTGATTACTGAATCTTAATTCATTTATTTGGATCAACAGCTGTGTAGCTTCCTACACACCTGGCACTTGGAGAATCAATTTTCATAGAAAGGCTAGATAAAATGGCACTTATTTGATCAGGAAGAGTGAAGATACATTTGTTACATGACAAAAAATGGAGCAGTAGTTCATACTGACAAGTATCTCATCAGTGTTTAAATAATACTAAATAATTTTATGTTTTCCTGTTTTCTGATTTAGGAGATCAAAATAACTTCTAAGGAAATCTTATCGGTTCCAGTTATTTGTATGTTTTTGGTAGATTTTTTTTAAGCACTAGCTATGTCAACTTTCAGGAAAAGATCTTCATACAAGTTCTTTTGACAAACTGAAATCCTCCTTTACTGTATTTTTACAGAACAGAAATAAAAAAATGGCAAAGAAATTACTCAAGTTGCAACCAGTTGCAACTTCTTATCATGAGGAGTAATAAGAACTGTCTACAAAGGAAAAAAAATCAAACCTAAGGACCCTTCTCAGTAATTACTAACAACAAAAAAAAAAGACAAAGTCATGTTGTCACCAAGCCACTGCCTCTACTGGTATTTTATTTTCTCTTGAATTTTTATTGATTTGGTTTAGGAAGAAAAAAATATTATCATAATCAACAAACATGCTGGATATTTTTTATGTTAAAACACACTGAATGATCCCTTAAATTGGTATAAGAACTCTACATATCCACCAAAGATCTTGCCAAGAGCTAGAAAAAAGATAGCAATATGAGTCCTCATAATGTGGAACTGCAAAAGACTGTCCATCCACTCTTCTCCTCTTTGACTTCTCTCCACTTACATCCATTTCTTTTATTTGACTGCCACAATAGAAACAAACAGATTTAAAAACTTGCAGATTTGGAAATTATCATGTTGGATGTTGATGCATTTTGGATCACCAATTTTTTCTGAATTTTATAAATAGCCCTGAACTTATTCAAACCAGAAATTCAAGGTGAAATGTTTAGGTGAGTGAGCTATTATTAATGAAAAAAAGGAAAAGATTTACTGAAGTGCCCAGAAGAATACTCAGTTTCATACCCAGTCCTACTCTACTGTAACTTTTCTGTCAGTTTCTCTCTATTTTGTATTAATACTAGAAACTCTTAAAATCACTACTGACTACAATAAACCGAACAGGAAAAAACCTAAACCAAACAGAACAGTACTTTAACAATAAGTTTCCAGACTATGTATAAGATTTTAAGCAGAGAAAAAAAAAAACAAAAAACAAAAAACAGAACTGAAATAAAATGAGGAAATTGCAGTTGCCACAAATAAACAAGCTAAGAAGGGCCTTGTGGGAAGTCATATATGTGAAATGTAACATTTTTTAAATTATTGATTTTCAAACTGATGCCTTGTGGACCATCTTTTGAAGTAGCACAGTTAAAAGTATTCCTTGTTTTTTGTTTCCCCCATTTTCATATTCTCAGATCTTCTCTAAGCTCTCATAAAAACCTTCTTCAAAAAATTTATTTTATTTAATAGTCCTACCTTTCTTATACTGTATATCTAAGAGATTGGGACATTTTATCTTCAACTTCCTATTCTAATTACCAATGAGTCTCACTTCCAGTGTATGTATAGTAAGTCCTCAGAGGTTTATGTAATACTTACATATAGACTCATTAATTCCAGAAGTCCTCCAGAACCACTGGATCCCTTAATTTTTTTACCTTCCCCATTTACATAGGAAATTGAATTGTTTGATAAGAGTCTTTAACACTGGGTAGGCAGTTAGCAAATGTAGAGTAAAAGAGTGCTACAAAGTTAACACTGCTTAAAAAAAAAAATAAAATTACCCTCTCAGAAATACTCAAAGCGACTCTTCGCTGTTCACACAGGAAGAGGAGTCTAAGTGACGTGGTAAAAAGGCTTCCTGTGGTGGATAAATTAAAAAAAACTTCAAAGCCCTTGTGAAACATTGAACACGGAACACCAACATTATCATCTCTGCACCTCAGTCTCAGTAGAGTTGATGCAGTTTAACCAGCCAAAGGGCTACAACAAAAAAGGAGTACAGAACAGCATGATGTCAGAAGATAAAGACTTAGCGTGGATTCATGCTATGAGCAGCACTGGGAACCAGCCCACTCAGTGATGTGGAGAACATGTCCCAGTCTCTGGGGAACAGTTACAGACACAGTCATTACATTCAAAGTACTGTTGCTATTCTTAACCTGCGACATACGTAAATAGCAGATATAAAAATACATGAAGTATATTTCCACAAGTCACATAGAAACATGGAAAGCACACTTCAGGCCTTAGTGCAGTGCACTACAGCGTGTGTCAGAGTAACAGATCAAGAAAATGAACACTGACTCACCAGATCTCTAAAAACTAACAGCACGATCACTTCCTGATACTGCTTAATAACACAATGCCTTCTGAAATGGAATGAAGAAATTTTTAACATTTCAGAGAGACACAGCAGTAGCCTGAGGAGTAAATTGCTCAAATCAGAGATTCACCCTTGTGTACTACAGACTACACAAAGTAGATCATCCCACAGAAAAGACAGAAAAAGGAAGAAAATTAAGGAAGCATAATGAAAGTGACAGAGTCCCACTATAAAGTGAAAAGCTGGAAAAAGGATAACTGATTGTCACAGAAAACAGATGTGAAAGTAGTGTGATTAAAAAAAGGCACCAAAGCTTAGGGGAAAGTTACTGAGGCACCATTTCATCCTGACTTATGACACAAAACCAACAGGATAGTAAATGAAAATCTAAATAACTGTTCCAGGGAAAAATGCATCATCAAAACTGGTGAATAAGCAAGCTGAGCAGTTGGTTTGCTCTACATGTAGTTGTAGCTAGAAGTGCTAGTATGAAGCAGAAGTGCTTAGAGCTTCAGGCAAGGATGATGAACCTCATGTTTTAAAATAAATAAACCTCATGTTTTAAAACATAACCTCACCTAAAATAAAGGCTCCACCAATCTGGAACCAGAGTAAAGCTTTCATGATGGACAGGTTACACCATATCTTCCAGCACAAGATTTCTTGCCTCCTTCTGAAATACATGATGCTAGCCACTGCTGGGGAGAACCTGCTGGCCAAATAGACTTAACTAGGTTCCTTACAGTGATTTTACAGTTAGATGTCAAGAAAAAACTCATACTACACAGCTCTCTCATATACCACAGTGAGGCAGGATCGAAGTTCCTTAACCAGTATTTCATCACATCTAGTAAAAAATCCTTAACAGACATTTTGGCCCACTTTTATGAAGTAATGGACAAGAGAACATCTGTCTCTGCAGACTTCAGTCTAGAAGAACATAATCCAACCAGTTACTAATTGTAGTAGACACTAAGAATTGAAATTGAAGTTTTGGCATGATACAACAGAAATGGTAGCTGACCCCAAGGTTGCAAAATCACAATCAGATTTGGCAATTAGCATGTTGACTTTCCTCTTTCCTACCTACATGACACGGCTCTGTAAGTCTCTTCTGCTTTAACACTAGCCCATATTTTGAAAAGAATAAATTAAAAGCAATTACACTGCTTAAAAATTAGACTGCTTCTAGCACTGTACTTATCTAACACTGATAAGCACAGTATTTTCCAATAAAAAGCTTGCACACACTGATAACTCTGAAAGCAGTTTTTTACTAATATTCACTACCCTTCTGGGAAATTTGGTGTGCCAGTAACTGTAGGCTTATCTGCAGCTGAAATTACACTGTATATTTATCTCAGGGATGGTGTGACATGCTCTAACTCCATTCATGAGGAAATAAAAGTGACACACTAAAACACAAGTAGCTTCAGGAAGACTGTACAACTGCAAAGTATCCTTATTAGTTCAAAAACGAGTGACATTTGGCATTGGAATAAAATTAAAGTGGCAGATAAATACAATCAAGAGAGAATCCTACTCTGATATTAACATGGGGTACTAGAGCTCACATTCTACTTATTCCAGAATCACCCACCCAGAGGTAAATACAAACATTGTTAGATAAAAGCACCCCAAACTCACAGATCCTATTTATGTTTCACATAAATTTCAACTATGCCATTTATACAATTAAACCTCTCAAATACTTGTGTCCTTTTTTGCCATTTTGGAAGTACACAGTTACGTTATGTTTTCCTGGAACAAACCAGTGAGGACTGATTTTGGAAAAAGTCTTTATTAGTCCAAAAGTCCCAGATTTCACAGACCTGAGAAACCACGCAGTTTCACTTAAATGACGACAGCATTTGTATTTTACACTTGTTTTGCCAAGATGATAATAATAATTTAAACACTATAGAAACCCCTGGGTACAAGTTACACTACCATCTTTTTCAGTGATACTCGAGTACTTCATTTTCAGAGAGAGTGACAGAGAGGGTGAGGAGCGTGGGGAGGGCAAGGAGAGACAGACAAACATTTAATATGCTTGTAAAGCACCACAGGACACCGAGTGTGAGGCCATCCTCCAGGTGGTGCTGCCTCAGCGTGCATCACCTCTGTGATGGATTCACCACCATCCCCAGCCTTCCCCTACCCCCAAACATACTTTTTTCTTTAACACCCTTGCCGAGAGTGGTGTCTGGAAGAAGCAGCTGTGGGTTCTCCTCAGAGTGAGGCAGGACAACAAGATTACTGAATGGTCAATGAGGCTCATTTAAGTGAAGCTGAAAGGAACAAGGGACTACCTAAAAGCTTACTCACAGTATGTCAGGAAGAAGTTACTCAAGACCAGAGAAGGGGATTAGCAAAGGGCTCTTGCTCTGAAAGAGGACAGGAAGAACATTTAACCTGTGGCTACAGTAAAAGCATGTAGAGGGATATGGCATGAAGGCTGGGTATGAGACTCCTCACTAAGATCCTCTGCACAGTAACTCTCAGGCACAAATACAGTCTGGATCCTTGGCTCCAAAAAATGTATTCCAAATATACTTGAGCAGCTGGAGAACTGTGAGTTTAAAGCACCTTATGAAAGGCAGGGAAAAAACCAATCCAGTGTAAAGCACATACGCAAGGAGGAGAAACCCTGGGAGCAATTTCTGTGTACCAGAACTGCACTTTGGACCTTCCTGTCAGCTCCCAAAGGGGATTGTTTCTATGGAAATCAAAACAGTGCCACTTCTGTTCATTTTTATACAGTATCCTCACATCAGTCAATGTGCTTCAGTCTGGCTTGTAGGTCTAAGAATATTATAGAAATACAGCTACAGTCTCGGTCATCTGCTTTTTCTTTTGTCACAGGATTATTTACTGCAGAATGGTCCAGTCTTTCTGGACCTGACTTTCTCCTCATGAGCCATACAGGCAGCACAAACTGTGCAGAATAAAATGGTAGGAGAAGACATATTTCCAGCCCTATGCCTTCACACAGACTGGTAAAACAATTCCCTATTCTGTGTCAGATTAAGGGCACACAGGAACAGTATTTCCATTCTGCCAACATATCTTCCCCTGGAAAAGGCAGAAAGCTGGGTAGAAGTGTGTCCCCTGAGCTCATGAACCACCAGCTCACCCAGGCTCATCCACTTTGAGTTGATGATGTTTCTACTTCAGCTCTACTCAGGTATAAACAACTGCAGACATCCAAGTTATCAGAACTCAGTATCAGAACCTCAGTTTTAGGTTCGCCCACTCCCTGCCATGATGGCAGCACAGAATAGCAAAAGAGTAATGTAACCCTGAGTAGCAGAAATTTAGAATTTCCACATTCCTTCCCATAATCTGTAGCTTGTTGATGTTGGTGCAATGTTTTCCTTCCTCTTTTTTTTTTCCTGTTACCCAACATTGCTGTCCAGAACTTAGATGACAACAAGAGATGTCTTGTACTTTAAACAATTGTCAGCAAAATACAATAATGCAATTTTGATGTTTAGCTTCACAGTACATGAAGTAGGCTGATCCCACATTAATAGATCGTCTAATGAGCAGAAAACAGTAGACAAGGAAGCCCACAGATGGGAGAGGAAGGCATACAGGGGTGTAAAAGGAGAGAGAAATCCTTCTTCTCCTCAATTCCCCATAGAATCAAGAGATGTTAAAAGTGTGGAATAGTAAAAATAACAATATAAGGAAGAGGAGAAAAGGGAAGAAAAGTTACAGTACTAAATTTGAGCACAGGAACTGCTACGTTGGATAGTTGGTGGCTTGGCTTTTTCAACACTCACTTCCTCCCACAGTGAGCACTAGGTAAGCACAAGATATGCTACAAGGGTCCATGACACAACTGTCTCCCCATATAAATAACTTATTCCTATGACCTATTGTTGGTGAAAGCTCTAAATCACCATCTTCTTTCTTCTAATCACATGTTCTTATCACTGCCAGAAATGCTTAAGGGATGGCACACACGGTATGGGAAAGGAACACTGAAAAAGGAAAAGACACTAACATAAAATGCTCTAACACTAAGAGTGAAGCAAAAGGATGAATCTGTAAAAATTCTTTTGAAGCCATCTGATCGTTTTATACACAGTCCACATATTAAAATCAAATAAAGCAAGTAATGCTTTAATATGAATTTATAGATATTTCACCAAAGTACTGTGCTCAGTAACATAGTGAGTAGTAGAAAAATTAAATGAAGATTTTTTTACAAATCCCAGTTTTATATTACTGACTGAAGTGTCAGGTACAATTACAAGGCCTGCTGTTAATTTTCACCTAGCAAATTTGCTTCTTTCAGTCTATACAATGCAGTGTTTACATGCAGATTTAAGCAGAAGGTTTCAGATGAAGATCTGTAAGAAAAGTGGAAACCTGGAGTCACCACAGACAGGACATTGTATTGGCATGGTAGTGGTTGCTTTGTCACAACCCAGAGAGCCCTGAACTGCACAAAAAAATCAGTTATGAGAAGAAAATGCACCAAAAGGAGAAGAACCTTGTGACATTTCCATTCTTCCATTTCTCTAAGGTTTTCCATGAGAAGGAAATGTTACTGCCTCCCTCTCTTTTTTCCCTTAGAAGTGGAGGAGGGATGGAACAATGCTGATCTGGTCACAACAACTCCGTCATGACACAGGGGAGACAAAAGAAACCAATCTAGAGACAGACATGAAGGGCTTTGCTGGATTTCATGTAAGAGAACAACCCCCACTGGGCAGAACTGCATTCAAGTTTATGATTAATTCCTTCCCAGAACTGGCATCCAAAACCACTGGCTCATTCATATTTGCTCTCTCAAACATTAGGTCTGTCACCTTCCCTTCAGTCACGAGGATATGGTCACCAAAGTACAAAACTAAGCTGTAACCACAACAAGTCTTTGGGAATATTATCTGTGTTCATGTTTTTGGCACGTATTCTTGCTTGGTCAAGGCTATCTCAGATACTTATGTCCTCCAAGGCACATGTACAGCAGATATTTCAAATACACTATTTCATCAAAAAGCAGAGAGAACAGTAATGTATATTTGACTGGTTTTGTGGGGGGGTTTTGTTTGGTTGTGAGGGTTTTTTTGGTTTGTTTGGGGGTTTTTTGGTTCATTTTTTCAATCAGACAGAAAAACCACATCACCTTTCAAAAATACTTTTTGGGCTGATAATCCTTCTTATTTCTCTGAAATCCCCATAGCAAGTGAGGTAATGGGGCCTTCCAGTACTATTCGAAAATACTAGAAAAATCTTCAAAAGTACATCAAAATCTTGCTCCGATGCAGAAGTAAAGTAATCATGTGTCTGCAGTGTGGGTTACCTGAAGATGCAGTGAGAGTACCAAAATGGATCAACTAAGGCCACCAAGGAGCATATTTTCATTCCTGTCAACACAGACTTGATGCCCACAGTTTAAATGACCGTTCTGCTGAGCTTCCTAACTTTCCTGGTGAGTTGCCTTTGAGGCAGACATATCATTTTGCCTAAAACTGGGGACTCTGAAGGTAATTTGCAATTTTTATCAGCAAAAGCATCCAGTGAGCGCCTGTATGATTGATTTTGGCTCCTAGTGATTCTCTCTATGCTTGATGGACCAACAATGCTGCTAAAGGCAGATTTGCTCGCCTTCCACCCCTGTTCTCCCTGACGGGTGTAGGTACAATGACAAGATTTTCACCAAAATGTTTATTTTATCAGTTGGATTGTCTGAGGACAACTGAGAACTTTCCGTTGGTAGTAACATCCACCATGCAGGGTCTGCTCATCACTGACAGCAGACACAGAGATAGCAGACGTATTTTATCCCTTAATACCAATGTCACATGCCCCACTTTTACATACGCTGTTTTAGATTACAAGCAAGTACAGAGTGAAAGTAAAAATGGAAATGCACTGACATATATGCAGCACAAAACTTATTAGATGTGAGTTTGTTCGCAACAGAGAAAAATTTGTTTTGTATATACACTTGAATGTTGCTCTTCTTCTGGGATTCATAATGCATCTACTCCCCAAAATACTGCTAATATTTCTAATGACTGTAGCCCTTATTTATTTGAGCCTAAATTCATAGCATGCTGAATCAATGCTCAACAAGAAGAAACAGAGCTGTGTGCAGGCTGGCGTAGCTTCTGGCAGCAAAAAAAAGTAAGGGCAATTAGCCAGCCACAAATCTAAAAAGTCACTTTACTGGAAGAAAGTCTTTGAATCTAATGACAGGCCTAAACTTTTTGAACTATCATTACCAAACTAGTTTGTGAATTCCCATAGTAAAACTTTAAGTCAGATCAAAGTCATCTGTGTTTCCTTTTCATTCAAAACCCAGAAGCAACAGAATAATTGGAAACTGAGGGGTGTGAGGAACACAACCTCATATATGCTGCTGTAGATGCTCAAAGTCTCCTGTAGAAACCTGGGAAGAACATAGCACCCAGTTTCTTTCCTTCTTTCACAGTACAACATACAGCTTCTACACTGGCAGCTCTACTGGTAATACCTAGGGTAGCTATGGATCAATAGGCTGGACAACAAGGAAATGCCCCAAATGCCTGTTTTTCCAAGAGCCATGGATCACTCCTAATCTCATGGGAAGACATATGGTAGCATTTCTACGATAGCTGCATCTGATGTGGTTGTCCCAAGCTCTTTTTAGACAATGAAGGGAAAGGAAGGCAGCTTTATAGAGTATGATTCGTGGCTGCTGTCTAAAACTGGGCCACCAAAGCAAGGTTTAGCAGTATCTATCTCGCTGTGTAAGAGACTGTATCAGTGACTCAAAATCTCAGGTGACTCAAACGCTCATATCTACAGCTGCATGAGGACAGTCCTGCCTCTAAAGCCCAAGAAGTGCTTTGGAAGGTCTGCATGGATGCAAGATACCATTGTCACTAGAGACCTTCCAAAGGAAATGAGCTAAAGCTTCCATATGGCTGCAGACAAATAGGAGGTCTTGTTTTCACTTTCACCCCAGATCAGGACCTGCCCATGTGAAGTCATCATCAGAACAGGTCAGACCAACCTGTAACAAAACAACCAAGATACACCCCAAAGAAAGACATTAAAAATGGTCTGTGAGAAAGAAAAACCCACGTAGATTGCAAAAAGAGAAGGAAAGGACAAGGGCCTTGGTATCTTAACGATATACAGGAAAACAAAATTCAGCTACATTCCTGTAAAGCAACCTCTGAAACAGAAGGAAGCTTTTAAGAACATCCATGTTCCCAGATCATCTTATGAAAGGTCAGATGTTCATGAATCTGCAAGAAAGACAAGGCAACCCCTTCTCTCATCTGCAGCAGTACTGCAGACTGGTGGTTTTCTCATACATTTTGCAGGGCCAAAGAGATGCAATAGCTGATCCCTCCATCCACAGGTTGCTCAAGTCCTAGCGCTCCCTTCACTACTTAGCAAGAGAAGGAAAGCTTTCTGCCTCTTATTGCTTTAAGACCTTTCTTGTTGGGAAAGATGGGACAGGAGAAGCTTACAAATATGATTGCCTAGCAAGAGATACTGAAAATATAAAACCTGTGAGTGAAATAGAAATGAAAGCTAGTTTTGAGATGTAGGTATGGCAGGCAGGAAGACGGTGATTAACTGGGAGACTGATTAAGTGATAACAAACAAAGGGACACCAAGGGACCCAAGGGTGTAGCCCCACCAAGGTATCAGGGGAAAGATAGATAAGAAAGTAGCCTTTAGAATTTAGAATAGAGTAATATGGTAATATGGCAGTTCTCATAGGCCGTATGCAAAGTCTGTAGGTTTTGTATCTCACGCGGGTGGTCACTGTAAATTAGAATATTCAACAGAAAAGGAGATACAATGTAGTGTAACAAGGTCCTCGCTCTCTTACCTTACCTCGCTTACCCCTTCCACCTCTCTTACCTCCTACCCTCTTGCTCTCTCTCTACCTCTCTCTTTGGGGCTTCCCTTCAGCCGAGGCTGGTGGTTGAAGGCAAGGCCCTTTTTACCACGACCCTTGCAATAAAATGACATGTTCTCTAGAATGTCTCAGGTCTGCAGAGTTCCCTCTCCCTGCCGTCCACGGATGCTCCTACAGTTTATTTTAACAGGAAAGGTGAAACACAGCAAAAGCAAAATCTCATCGGGTTGGGTAAATCTTTTTACCTGTAAGAAATCTTGGGGCTCAGTACTGAGTTAAATTGTTACAACATCCAACAAGCCCATCGGCTCATATTGTCGCCTCTGTCATGCAAATTTTTATCCTACCAAATGGGCTAGTCTCTTTACAAAAAATATCAAGGTTACACCTTGATTTACAGGTACATGAGTTATGGCATGTGATCTACTACACACTGCCCAAGTATAGTGACTTTTGATCTGTAAAAAAAATCAAACTTTGCTGTAATAAATACACTTGATAACAAAATAAACCAGCACTTCAAAAGCACCATACCCTGCTCGAAGATACTACACACTGATAACCACAAATTCCAGCTTGAACAATTTACTCAATAATTACATCTAACCATCAGTCATTTTGCTTCCAAACACCAGAATAGTCTGTTATACCCACAGGAGGAATTTAGAAATGAAAGAGAAGGCACAAGAAACAATTAAATGTTCCTTTCAGAGACACTACATTTTTCCACTTACGTGTGTTCCCAGATGGACCAGAATTTTCTGAGAATAAAACAAGGACCACTAAGTTATTTGTAATACTCCATTGATTCAACCTCCCAAAAACATTTTTATGCCATATTTCAAACCAAATTATCTCCATTCTTAAGCAATGCTTGCACAAAGCATTAAGTACAATTAAATGTAATAGTCTCCTTAGAAAGCTCACAGGGGAAAACAGAACCAAAGAGGTTCAGCAAAAAGTTCAACATTCTGTTTCAGATATCAAGTTTTAACCGAAATTCATATTCTTTACAAAGTAACCATAAAAAAAAAATACTGTAGATTTAGTGAGACAAATGATTAAGAAACTGCACAGGAGGAGCAGGTAACTAGTACAGCTCCCTGGAGCACCGGGGCTCACCTATTTGTCTCTAATGACACAGATGGACTACATCAGGCCCTGATTACACTTACATCACTGTTGTCTAGCAGCAGTGTGATTGATTAACAGTAAAATCAACAAATTTCATGAGTGAAATAAGACAGATGTAGGACGAGATGACAAAACATGCATGTCATGTAATTCATAAAGAGGAACTAGAACCAAAGAGGAAAAATGACTGCCAATATTCTGCAAACTGAAGTTCTGAGAGGGAGAAACAAACGGGAGCCAAGTTAATCACAGAATCAGAGTCATCTCGGGCAGAATGTGACTTCAAAAAGTTAAGCTGCTAGTTTGGTGGAAGCCTGCTTATTCTGTTTGTAGGCTGTATACCTGAAACTTTTAATGACCATTAAGACAGGCTGGATCATATTCTGCCTAAAAGACACTACCAAATACTTCTTCCCAGTTTGACAATGAATGGATTCTCTTTTTGGCGCACCAGGGATTGGAAAACCACTCCAAGCTTGTGGAGATTGCATTTCAGTTACTTCTCCATGGTATTCAGCTGAGGTTATCATGCGGGACAACCGCTCTCTGAGTTAGGCGACACTTAAGAGGCCCTAACCCACACGGCCAAAGACAGCACCAGCAGAGAGATAACTGTGTTCCTCAGAAGTCTGTAACGGCTGTTTGGTAACAACCGCATCACATTCTTACATGCTTAGTTTAATAGTAATTAGCGCATTAACATGGTGTGTTCTCTCTCCGCTTGGTCCGCAGTTTTCTCCCTCCTGCCTTCCCTTTCCTAACGCTGATCCTGGAACAAGGCGCTGCGGGTCCCTGGGTATCCCCGCCGGTTTCGTGAGGCCGCAGGGGAGCTTTGGCACCCTTGCCTTGCAGTGATCAATCCTCGTTTCCCCCAGGCACTGGGCACAAGGAAGGTCTAACCCAGCTTAACCCCGCCGAGGAGAACAACCATCACCGGGACCCAGCACCGCCGCGCGAAACCAGGCGTGCTGCCGGAAGGTCGCTGTCCCGAGGGGGAGCGCGGTGTGCGGGGCCGTGTCCCCTCTGCGGGGCCGTGTCCCCTCTGCGGACTCCCACCGCGCTGCCCACAGCGGGGTTTGCCGCACTCCCCACCGCAGCCGCGCCGTTCGCCGCCCGGGCTCCTCAGGCGAGGAGCGGGACCCGCACAGCCCGCCCCGCCGCAGCCCTCCCGCCCCGTCGAGTGCCGGGAGCCCTCGGGCGTCTGGCTAATCCCTCCCAGACCGCTTTACCTTGGCGGGCGGGCGGCGGCTTCAGAGGCTGCGAGGAGGCGCGAGGCTGCTCTGCGGGACCCGGCCCGGCGCTGCTTTAGAGAAGTGAGCCGCCCCGCCGTGCTCGCAGCGCCACCCCCGCCCCGGGCCGGACGGAGGCAGTGGCCACACTGCCCTCCCCGCATCTCCCAGGCAAACACTGGCCGCATCGGGCGACCACACCAGCCCATTCCCGGGGCGCTGGCCGCTCGTAACTCCCCTCGCGCGGCCGCTGCCCTGCCTGCATGCCCCGCGAAAACCGCAGCCGCAGCGAGCCGCCCGCGCCAGCCCATTTCCTGCGCTCCCCTCCCGCGGCCGTGCCTGGGCCACCCCAGCCGGGCCGGGCGCTATCGGCTGGACAGCGCTGTCAGGGGCTCTCTGCTTTTCAGATACAATTGTGTTTCTTTTCCCGCTCTCTTTAGTGACTCTACATCTTCCATAACGTGCAAGGCAGATAACTGCTTTCATGGCGTTTTTTTTGTCACTTCGTACCTTTGGAAAAAGCTGTCTTGAAGGGTACTTTTTGACTATTCACGGAGTGGGAATGATCTTATAACACGTTAAATTCTATAAAAAGTTGTGGAGGAAAAATAATTGAGACGTTTCCATCTGAAGTTAAAAAAAAAAAGTCAGAAAATTCACGGAGGCCTTGAAGTGCTGATGTCACCAAGTTAAAGAGAGATTTTAAGTAATGTAAGCCATGTGCAAATAGAAATCTCTCTTAAAATCTTAAAATCTTATACTGTTTTCAGTACCTATAACTCTGCCAAAACAATGCTTTTAGCAGGTTTTCTTCTATATCCAAAGCACTTACAGTAAAATGTAGTGAAAAAAAGTAACAATGTCACCATCGCCTCCTTCCATTACTTGAGAAGTCACCAGGTAGTCTAGTTTAGTCTTGTGTAAGACTAATATTTATATTATAAATATAAAATATATAGTTAATTAATTTAACACTATTAATATATTATAAGTATAAATTATATATGTATAAAAATACAAATATATATTTAATACAAATAGGCAATTTGTATTAAAATTCCAGATTTTGCTCCAAAGCAGCCAAGAAATCCCACGTTTTGTTCCTGCAACACTGCTGGAGATAAAATAATTATAGCAAAAGGATGGTAGCATTTTAAAATACCACTATGTTTTGCACAGCAAATATGTTTCAATGCTTTAAGGGGTAATTGCTCTGAAAAATTCCAGCTGAGACAGCTCAGCCATATTTCAGAATGCATTTAGGGAATAATGCATTGTTCTGCTCATATTATTTAAAAACAAAACAAATTATTTCACTGACAACCTGGCTAAAATCTACCAGAATCTTTGGTGAGGTCAGAGCTTCATTTTTGGCCAGGCACATGAAAATACATCTAAATTTGACAAACAGAATTTGTAAAATCATGCACATAGTTATTAAACAGTTATTAGTTGAGGAGCTTGGGAATCTGAGGTTCCATGGATACTGCATGTTGTCTTTGCTGACTTCATTTGCAGTTGCTCCTTTTGATTTTTTGGTATCATTATGGTGCCAAGGAAAGATGTACTTTTGAAGAAAAATTCATTGGCAGTTATTTTTTTAAATTTATCCCAAAGTCAATTTTTAAATCAGCATTTAGCACTGAACACTCTGCATGTATTAAAGAACTAATATTGGATGGTGCATTTTGTTGTCAGAAAGTATATTTTCATTTCTGTATGTGATCTACCAGTAACACATTACACCCTAATAACTAGTGGTTTCACACTTGTTTTCTTTCTTTTCACCCTTGTTTTTTTTCACTTGTTTTGCTGTTGTTTGTTTTCACACTTGTTTTGCTGTTGTTAAATACAAGATATTTGTTAAAATAATGTGGGAAACATCTATTCTGCTTCTACAAAGTAGCTTTTGTTTGCTCTGTCTCTAGATTTGTTCCTATCCTCTTCAAGAATCCTGAAAAAGGCTGAGAGAGCTGAATGGCAGTATTTTGCAGCTCTCAAAAGCTCACCTGGCATTGCCTATAAGAGGAACAGTGGAGATAAAAACAGCACACCTCTAGAAAGCAAAGAGAAAATAACAGAAATCCCAGAAAATCTTGAGTGCTATCTGTGAAGTTTTTGGTCTGTGTTCAGGAGCATGAGGATTGTACTCCAGTGGGAGGGGTGGAGGCCTTCATGTCTTCATAAGGAAGAAATGTGGTGAGGGAAATGCTACATCAGATACAGACTTGATTAACAATGTGTGCTCTAATGTTAGAGACAAACAAAGTTTGTGGGAAGAGGAGGTAATAAGGAATAACTTAATAAAAGGAGGAAGTAAGTAAAATTTCCTAATTTGTTTTCTGTTGGATGAAATGAATGTGCAGCAGAATCATTCCCCAGGATTCCAGCCCTACATTCTGCCTGCTTTCCTCCAGAAGCTTTTAATTTTCTAATGGGAAGAGGAGACATGCACTCCACCCAGGTTACAGTTGGGCATTTCTGAGCGGCTGCGTGACTCAAGATGTAATGCATACAGTTACAAATCGTTCTTTCCCTTTTCTTATCATGGGTGAGTGGATCACTGAGTAGATATGCTCTCATTATACACCCTCTGCTGAGGAAGAAGGGGGAGAGCTTTATTAACCTCCCCAGTCCTTTTGGATTGCATGTCCTAGTAATGTAAGTTTCTATAAAGCAGCAGATAATTTAGAATTAAAGCAGAGCATCTATTTTTGAAAGGGAACAAATAGATATATTTCTAGTGTCATGAAACCAGCAATTCATTGGAAAAAAATAACATTTTACCATAAATGTGTTCCCTTAAATTTTATTGAGATGACTTTATACACTGATAATAATGACCTGACTTTGTAGGGACTGACCTTAATTTTCTCTACAGGGTAAACAAGACACTACACTAAGATCTTAGCAGATCTTAGATCAGCAGAGTAATGCAGGATCAATCCATAGCCCTCAGCGTTATGAATGGAGAGGAGAGGGTGCAGATACGCAAAATATTGCCAAGTCACTGTGCCCCTGGCCAACAGTAAAAAAGAGGAAAAGAAATCAGTGCATTAATTAGAACTTTTGTCATAGCAAAACACAGAGAATGCAATTGAAAGAGTTGTTTGTTTTGTGTTTATTCAAACAAAATAACTTTCAGGTGGAAGAATGGAAGTTTTGATCACAGAGAACAAAGGCATAAACACAAGCTACAAAATGGGATTAAAAATATGTGTTGAAGGCAAGTGTTATCTAAAGGCTGGAGTATCCTCTTTTCAAGTAGTACCATGAGATACTGAACAGCTTTGCTACAAGGACTGCATGATCCTCTAGGGTACATCAGGCAAGCTTTAAGAGTGAGAAGTGACTCACATCACCACTGTAATGTCCGGGCATTCTGGAAAAATGTTTGGCATGTTCTTACAAGGCCAAAGTAAAAAGTATATGTATAAGGACGTAGCAATGACAGGCTTTGTGTTCTTCCAGTGAGTGTTAATTCTATTTAAGAGTGGGGTTTTTTAAAAAAATTCATTTGTGATTGTGCAATATGGCAGAAAACCTGTAAATCCTAAAACTTCCTTACAAGAAATACAGAAAGCTCTCATTTAAGAGCTTATATTGAAGAAATTACCAGAAGCAGCATTTTAAAAAAATGCTTCACAGTAAATCAAATTGAAGTATGACTGCATTGTGTACAGAAGCTAGTTAACAAGAACATAATATAAAGTTCTTTAAAATTATAGCAAATTAAGAAGCTAACACTCAATGTGCTAAAGAGCACCTTGACCCTTCTGCCCATCTTCTCTTCCATCCTTTCGGAAACATCTTTCAGTGAATCAGAACTGAAAATAGAATTATTTCTCCATTACTCTTAAGAGGAAAGCATTGGTTCTTACAGTGGAAAAGCAAAAGCAAAACAAACCAATATCTCAACCTGGATGAAACTGAAGAAGGTGTTTTAATCTGAAAATGTTAGCAGTGAAGCTGGAAAATTCACACTTTTAACTGCAGAAAATTAGAAGTATTTCTGAAAAGTCTATGATCAAAGCTTAGTTACTAGGATTCTATCTACCATCATAGTTTTAAGATGGATTTCCATTTTTCTTTTTCCTCTGTGTATGGTAGGGCCTTGAGTTAGCCAATGGCTTCCATTTTTACATGTAGAATACATTTAGGCAACTATTTAGATATCCAGGATTTACACTGTTAAAATTTCTCTGAGATCTTGATTAATAAGTCAGAGATGCCTGAGGGAGACTTTTTTGCTGGGCTCAATGAGTTTTAGGTCTGAGTCTAAGTTTTCCTTCCCTTACATATAAATATCACTGTGTACATCCATATTTCTTCTGTTTGTACATAGCAGATATCTCTATATATCCCTTTCTGTTCCTTGTAGACATCTGTTCAAGTCAGCCCTCTTCTTCACTATGAAAGTTGAGCATCTAACATAAATTGCAGCTGAGGCAGGAAAAGCCTGAGTAACACATCTCGTTTATTAGCTTTATTAATCTTATAATAAATGAAATTGGCTGCACCTTTAAAAGGAAACCTGTATATGTCGTGACATGGAATATTGAAATCTCATCTAACTTGTTCAGAATACTTGTTATTAACTAGAGAATTGTAACCTAAGGGTCTTAATTTAAAAATGTCAGAATTTATTATTAACATAATTTCTTTAGCTTTACAAAATAAGCTTTTTCATATTGCTCAGAGCAATGTGTGCAAAAGTTAGTTTAATGGGAAGTATCATTTTAAACTGAGCATTTGATTTTATTAATGCTGTATGTTAGATTTCACATGTATGACAAATTAAGCATAATGTAAGTAAGGTTTTGAAGCTTCTTACTGATGTTAATATACAAGGTACTTGAAGACAAATAAGAAAAAATTATCTGACTTTATTAATAGAAAGAAATTAATTATGTATTTTACTAATTTAAAACTAGTCAACCATTTCCTTACTTACTCCTTTCCTCTGGCATTGATTTCCCTGTGCGCTTTTCTTTCCTGATTGTTAAAATGTTGTAAGCATAGTTTATACAGGTAGAATGTTCATTTGAAGTTTCGTCAATTCAAAGGTGAATGTGTTAGCTCGTGTGAGAGCAAGCACGGAAATTGGTCCTCTGATCATACCAGTTTGAACTTTCACCTTTTAAAAATAAAGTTTAAGTGTTCTCCTTTACCTGCTACATGTTGACTGTTTCATTACGTTTGCATGAATATTAATATTTCCCCCATTCCCTGGAGGCCCAGAGAAAGCCTTAGGAGCACTTAATAGTCTTGACAAAACAATAGTAGTTGCAAACGACTCCATAACTTTGAGATTTTTTTTTCCTGTTGTTCAGGGTTCAAAATAAACTTGTTCCACCCCCCACCCACTTCCCAGCCATCCATTATTTTCACAATGATTACAGAACTCTTTAAGGAGATAACTGTCAGCATTTTTTGCTTGCCAGAATGTATCTCCAAAATCTGAGTACACATTTATTCTTTTTTCCTTCTCAGCAGGGTTTTTTTAAGTACAAATGCAAGGTTGCATCTTTTTGCATATGCATTTGATTTTCTGTAGCTGCATGTCAGTATTAGGCTGCAAAGTTTTCTGCTGTGTGTCTGTCATTTAGAGCATATGTGTAATGTGTAACATTTGTCCAGATGTACTATGCATATAGGATGAGGGATAGTGTGAGGAAAGCAGCACTATATGTGCTGTATGTTTTTTTCTGGTGTGAAGAAGTGCAAAATGTAATTTTTGCATAATCACTTGCTTCCCATCCATGTAAACACTGCAAGAAACAGGTGGAAACCTTCAGAAATAATCATCAGAACTATGTTTTACCAGCAAAGTTCCTGACAGCTCCTGCAAAATACATTTTAAGTGTGTGGCACAGCTCACAAGGGGGGGAACTAGAAAGCAGAACTGCTTTCAGACCATGTACTAAATATGGAAGCAACTGTGGGAAACTGTTTTTAAGAGTTTCATCTTCTAGACCCACCTCAAAGGGAGGTACATATGAAATTAGCTCATGCATATGAAATTCACAGCTGGGATTTGGCTACACAGTCAGTTCTTCCTGGTAGGTCCCAGTGAGCCAGACCAGTGGTGCCATAGAAGTGCAAGCTGAGTTTACAGAAAAAGTACATGTAATGCAAAAATTTAAGGCTAAGAATTTTGTCATACCATGAGAGCTTTGACCTGTCTTTGCCAACTCAAATTATGTTAGCTTTTGTGAGATACAGGTCAGTCTTTAACCAAATAAATACTCTTTAGTTTACACCCTACCACAATCTTGTACGAGGAATCCTGAGAGAAAAGCTAGGTGCTAGAGCTTAACACACTGCAGCAGTGGTCTCAGCTTTACATGGGTGCTGATAAATAAGATTACCAGGGAACTTGTTTATTTCCATATTGTTCATAAAAAATTGCCTGCATAAAATTACAGATTTTATGAAGGGTAGTATTTACCCTGTTCAGGTAACCTACAGCTGAGCTCTGAATATTACTATTAAGAATTTGGAGACTTTGAGCTTTGTATCGTCTTTTCTTCTTCAGCTTTTCATGGCTTGTAGTTGGTGCTGGTCTATAACCAAATGTCTATGACTCAAGCAAGAGTCAAGGTGAGACTCTCCTTCCACTGTGCAAAGAAATTACAATAACCCAGCTGTGGCCAATAGTATCACTTTTACTCAAGAAGCATCTCACTTGATTCACAAGAGCATAAAACAATGAAAGGTTTACTGGGATAGAACTAGTAATCTGTGTTTTCCAGATGAAGTTGGCAATTTAGTACTTTCATGGAATACAAGTTGAATATGAGCTCCATTTGAATTTAATAGAATCAATAATGTTTAAAAGAGGAACTTGGCAATAGCATTGTGCTTCCTCTGGTAGCTTTTTTTTTTTTTTTAATTTTAGGAGAAGGCAGTACATTCTCACTTCCTCTTTCGCTGAAACAACTCGTGTTTCCACATTACACTATTGCAATATACAGTTGTATTATTTTTAGACTATGGTTATAAAAAATATAATAAATGCTGTCATATTTCCCTCATATGATAGCTTGAATGGCCATTTGTCAACAAAAAATAGTACTCTTGCACAATGATACAGCCATCTGCTGACCACAACAGAGCTTTCTGTGAGAATAAGGATAAACAAGCTTTGACCCAGCGACAGAAGTTAAAGTCATTCAACTGCTGCCAGCCAGAATCACATGCTTTATTGGTCTTTCATGTTCCTGAGGATGAGGGTTCCTATGTACTAGCTATGTCCGTGGTGGCAATCTGAAGAGGTTGTTGCAGGACACATTAAGGCAGCATGTGGCTTTGGGTTTTTGAAGAAATTATTTCAAATAATATAGCTTAGTCTTGAAAAAACTGTTCCTTCTGCTCTAAAAGTACAACAAGCATGAAAGATCTTTGTCTGATCATGTTTCTCTGAAAGTAATGAGATTACTTTCTCAAACAGACTTTACAAAAACTTCAAGCTTTTAAACAGTTTTGTCCAGGACTTCTTGGACAAGGGGTAGTTTATGGGTGTACTTCAGCAAAGCATTGAGGAAGTGCTTGTCCTGTACTCATGTTCAGTTCACCATGATTTGTGTTCATGCACTGTGCTTCTTATTCATATTGTGGCTTCTGATTCTGCACCCTTTTTGCCATAGTAACATTAGTCTTCATCTCTCATATTACATCTGAACATAATTCAAATCATGTACCCTTCACATTTCACCCTTCGATAGTATTTTTGCTCATTTTAAAATGAAAATCCTTTGCAGTAGCAAAAAATTTAGATCATTCCCAGATGACAGAAACTTTTCCATGTACAGGTAGCTGTAGTAGAATAGCAAGTATGTGTACTATGTTATCCTGGATTTAAAGAAAACCTTTTGCAGAGACTTTTTAAAAGTTTCAGATGTGAAAAATAAAATGTGAAGGCTGTCCTAAATTTTAATAAATGGACCAAGAAGAGGTGAGGTTTTATGAGTCTATAATGAAAGAGAGATGGTGTGGAACATGGAGAGTCCATGGAGGAACTTGGAAAAGATCAGTAGTTTGTGTTTGATAAAAGTGGGAAGCCAGTGCCAGCTAAGGAATGCAGAGACAAAATGATACAATAAAAGTATTGAGCCTAGAAAATAATTTTCAGAGCAAGAAAGAATAAATGAGAAGGGAAAGACCACATCAGGAAACAGTGGGTAAGGATATGAAATTAAATCCTTGCATCAAGCTTTGACATATGGAAAGAGAGCACCTATTTTAGAGGTGCTACAAGAAAATAATCAGCAATCTCTAGACACAGCTGACCAGGGAATATCTGAGTCAAAGATGATGCCCAGTTAACAGCAGAGAAGGAAAGCATGTGGAAGCAAGTATTTTCTTAAATCTTCATAGCCTCAACTTGAGCTTGAATCAACAGCTGGATAAAGAGAAGAGTTGAAAAACATACATTGCAAGTGAACCTGAAATGCACATTCCAAGTAAATTCAGCAACTGACACGCACTGGTTTTGTTAAGCAGTCAGTATTGTCACATACAAGGTATGCACTTGATTTGTTCCTTTTGAAGACTGGAAAGCAAACTTTGCCTTGGTGGTAAACTGCTGTAAAAGTAATAAGATTTTAGTAATAGAGATCAATGCAGCATCTTTAATCACAATTTTCTTCTGTATTCAGGTTTTCCTTTTCCACACAGAAAGAATTCCATATGCCTTCTTATGCATGCACACAAAAGGAACATCCCATTTATATGGACATGCTCCAGAAAAAAGTCCCTAATGTTTATAACTTTGCAAATATGTTCTGGTCTCATGAAGTGAAGACAGTCTTCTTGACAACAGTATAGACCACTTTTCCTCTGCAAGGTTCATATTAAATGAAAACTATAATCCTCTTCAACTAAAAATGAGAATTTCTATAGGTTTAATCTCTCTTGTGCACTTCTTTTCCTCTAAGTAACTGTGCGTCTCACATTCCTAGAGGGTAAGGAAGCTTGTTCTTTCACTAAAGCATATAAAACTGTTAATAAAGCAAGGAAGATGAAACAGAAGGTACTAAACAAGAGTGTGGAAGACCTGAGTTGGTTTTTCAAGTCTGCCATTGGATATTTTTAACCATATTACTAGTGGCATTTAAAGCCACCTAAAAATGTCAAAAGAGCTAAATATCACCTCAGATTGTAAAAAGTATTTGTGTCCCATTAGCTGTGTGACTGTGCCTGAATGCCTGGAAGTCTACACCTTAACTGTCTAGGAATCAAATCGTTATAGGTGAATAATGGAGAGAGAACACTTCTTTAAGTCTCATATGTGTTCTGAACATACCTGCATTGGACTGTGACCTTCTCACAAACTCTGGCCAGGTAAGTACCTCAGAGATCTAGATAGATGATTTAACCACAGCCCCAAAACTCTAATGCAGCTCCTGAAAATACAAACATGGGATGTAAGTGAAACTAATGTAGTACACGAGAAGAAAGAGATATTTAGCCTGCTCAATGGCCTTTTTCTTTATGGAAACAACATTTTTTGCCAGGTTAATATTATTTCTAGAAACAGAGGCCAAGACAAACACTCTTCTTGGACTATCTAATGAAAATCTATCTTGAGGAGAATAAACTCAGCTGGGTCTCGATCAATCAGTGTTTGAAACATTTCCAGTTTGACTGTTAATGTGATTTTTTGCCAAAATCTTAGGCTTTAAATTTATTTTAGAATTACATTGTTGAGGAAAAGTCTTTGTAATTGATCCTAGCCTATTTTTGGGATTACCAAAATAAGGTCTTGAGGGTGGGCAAATAGCCATACTGAAAAAAGATCCCAAAAAGTTTCACAGCTTGGAGCAAAGATCAATGTAAACTGTTTACAAAGGGTATTTGAGAGACCACCAGACAGTGGAGCATTATTGAGAAGAGCCTGTTGTGTTACTGTGCAGATTTCTGCCCTAGGAACCATGATTTGCTTGTCTTATACAGCAAGAGTGTGTTTCCTTTCTCAAGAAGAGAAGTGAATCCTTACTTATAGAAAGGCACAAAGAGAAGCTCATATGGAATGTTTGTTTCAAGAGCTTTTATAATTGCTAGGAAAACACAGAGCACCTGATTTACATTTGTAGTAGAGCTCCTTCACATGAGGTTAATGAGGAGTCTACAGTATTTAGTAGCTTAAACAGTTTTAATTTAGTCGTTTTTGCAAGAATAACTCCCCTATTCTTCAAACTTCAAGGCTGCATATGGAAATGCACAGGTCTAAATTGACAATGCTGCCTATCTTTGCAGAAACCATTCACAGCTATGCCCTTTCTTTTGGGTATGTCTGAAAAACTTTTCCTCTACGTGAAAAACCTCTACAGTTCTTGGATGAATGCAGATAAAGAACTGGAAACCTATAAGCTCTCCATGGTATCCCTCCTGTGCTGTTTCTCCCTTTGTTGGTCTGGAAAATCAGAAATCGACATGAAATAAAATCAATAAAGAAAAAAGACTTGTCTTAGTAATTATTACAAATGAAGTTTTCTTCCCATTTTCACCCTGAAGGCAAAAGGCACCAAGGTGCATTCCTATCTTTCTTGTAGCTCTGTAGTCTGGCTTTTTTAAAATTACACTGTTATAAGTTGTGTGCATAAAGATTATCTAGCTGTCTTTTTATTTGCTCTCTTTGGCGGCCTCAAGACTGACTGGTGATATTTTTCAGCATTAGTGAAATATAGACAACACTCAAGATTTTGTCATTTTCAATTCGAAGTTCAAGTCCCCATTTTTAACATTTTATACATTTAGTGAATGTATGCTTGTCTAGAAATCAAATAGAAACATTATCAGATTCAGATCTGGTGTGTCTCTGGTCTACAATGTCCATTGGAAGATTTCACGTAGTTTACATTTAATTTCTTCATTTTTGACCAGTGCTTGACATAGTAATTTTTTCTAACTATTAGACATAAATTGATTAGAAGGAACATTGCCAAAAACTTTTCTAAATATTAAGTATAAAATTCCAAACACAGTTGGTTTTGTTTTGGGGTTTCTTTTAAAGTTTCAAGAAAACAATCTTAACAGAATCTGTCAACTAAAGTAAAATATAAACAGGACCATCTTGTCCTACTTCCATACTGAGAAGTCCTGGTACAGAAGTTTTGGAAGTGAATGCTAGATTTCTTAGTCTGTTGTCCTTTATAACATAAGACAAAATCATCTATACATACAGTCTGTACTAAGCCAAATATTTTTTGTTTAGAAAAACATTGTTTTGTGATTTGGACTTTCAAAGATAATGAATCCAGTGTTACACTCAGCCAATTCTTGATTTTGTAGGGTTTGGGGTTTTTTTTCTGCTTTGATTTTCTGCATGACATCATTCATAGCTGTGGGTGCTTTACAATTCACTATAGAGAATCCAGGACTTTTTCCTCATTTTTCACTCATATTAGCTTTTAAAAATACTTTCTTTAACCACCATTTTCCCTTCAGGCTCCTTGATGTTTCAAGAGTAGTTGGTACATTTTAGTCTGACCTACCCCATAATTACATATGTTTACTTTTGCAGGGGCCATGGAGTTTTGACAGGTGGTAACCTGCCCACAATTTATTTTATACCAAATATTTAACATATAAGTATGTACAAAACCAAAGCTTTTATTAAGGCTGTGAAATAAAACTTTCATGACTTGGGAAATGCCAGAATTAAGGCTGCTGACTTAAATTAAACTCTTGCAATTTTTTTTGCAAACACCTGAGTATGTATTGATCCAAACAGTTAAAAACTGGCAAAAGTATTAAAAAACTCAAATCTGATTTTAGAATAGGAAAATCTGAGAGAGTATTACTATCAAATGACAATTTCTGCTACTACTGTAATGAAAAAGAGCAACAACAGGTTAGATTTGAGGTTGTCCTCTGGCCATTAGAAATAGTATATGGAAGGAAATATAGCAGCTAAAGTGGATAGGTTAAATATCTCTTGCACTTGCTAACATTGATTTAAAACACATTATTTATGTCCAGCTAGGGACCTTGCTCCACAATTCTTTGTAGCTTGAATGTACACTGATGTGATGTACCTCAAGCACACCTTCTCTTAGCAGATCTTCTGTATGAAGGCATGGGAACACAATAAATTTTTCCAAAACTTAGCTCTACAGCTACTCAAGAGAAATTTTCCCTCATCATTTTCATGCTTTTTCCATTACCATGATATAAGGACCCAGAGGAAAAAGACAAGACTCTTTGTTAAGGTGCTTTGATCAGGAGAATTTCTGGGCAGCCTGGTGATCCATATTTAACTACAAGCCTTCGAAATAGAATGCAAAAATATCTGTCCTGGAGATTCTCTCTAACCAAGTATGAAACCATTAACAAGGATTCTGTGCTGTGCTTTTAATGTTCATGTGGCATTACTGAAGGAGTACAGTCAGCAATGAGGGGAACAGAGGGTGACTCAAAGATTATTATTATTATTTCGGGAGGCTGAGACTTGTAGCACTGAACTAATGCTGACCAGCTAGTCTAGCCAAGTCTGAGATATTTTTATCATGGTGTCATCCAGCTATGAATGCATCTCTTGGAAACACCATTCTGTTGGCATGTTTTCTGTCAGAAGTTCCTGGTTCACTGAAAGTGAAACATTTCATGAAAGCTTATCTCAGTGAGCCTTATAATGGACTACAGATAATTTTTGATAGTCCTCTGCAAGGCGAGTCAGCTGCCAGTTTTCCATTCAGTCAGATCTACTCCTGTGTGATGGACTCTGCCGTGTCTCAGGGATCCAGGACTACAAGGACCTCCTGGTATTTGGGCCTCCACTGCTCTCGTAAGAAATCGTTGCTTTTTGGAAATGCTGTGAACCAGGGCAGAGCACACTGACACACTGATATGAGGCAGCAGACTGTTTTGCAGAGAAACTACACTGAGCTGTGGAAACAATTAAATGCTATTAGTTTCAAGCTATGCATTCTCCTGCTCACTTTTAGTACAATTAAGAAGTCCATTGTGAAAAGGATCTAGTTTTCTCTCCACAACTGGAGAAAATATTTCTATTTCCTGTCTTTGTACTATTTTGTCCATAGAAGTAGAAGCCACAAAATATTTGTACTACCAGGCTAATTTGATCTACTTTTTTTAATGAACTTACACAAAAATTATTCCAGGTGATTCCCTAAAATTGATTGGATAACAGGTCATTCTCAAACTTACTTAGAAAAGAAGATTCTTCATTTGTCTGTAGCTGCACTGCAGAATTGTTGCCCCTGCTTCTGTGAAGGTGGAGACTGGCAATGTGTGTTATCTGAGACCTTTGGCATTGATCTTCTCACAGAGAATAGCTCTTCTTTTTTCCAGTTCTCAGTGTCCATATGCCAGGGTAACAACTTCTTATTGCATGTAACTTAACAACAGTAAAGCATGTCCTTTGAACTATACTGTTTCCCCCTTTTTATTGTTTTCATGAAACCCTGAAATCTTTCCGGGGTGGGAGGGGAGGTTGTTTTAGTATTGTCATTATTCAGTGGAGTTTCTATATCTTCTCCCTTTGGACAGCTGTGAGTTTCCATTTCTTTTCCCATGCCTATTAGATGGTAAACTGTTACCTGTAAAGGGATGTCAGTCTAGACATCTAAGGGAGGCTGACTATCTTGTGAGATTTGATGCTACTTCTTGATGTAGGACATAGCAGAGAGAAATACTGCTTCAGTGACATGGCTCCTCAATTCATCTAGTTGTTCAGTCATCTAAGGTATAGTTACAGGCAAATTAGTCATCACAGATATCATTGCATGCCATTTTTCAGGACATAAAATCAGTCAAGGAAGGAAGGAATAGAAGTTCGAGGTCTATCCATTTTGTATTGCCAACTGTTTGTAATGGCTGTTTTAGGCAAAATTTATCAGTCCCTTGACATGCACTATTACCAGTTCAACTATTATTAGTTCATCTATACTTTAATTAGGACTCTGTTTACAATGTATAGAATTAATTTATTGAAATCCAACCTAGAAATAGAGGCTGAAGGTTAGTGGACATTAAAAATAATTTCTAAACAGGAAACTTAGCAGTTCTGAAAATACCAAAAGCACCTTGGGATTCAAATTTGGTAATGTTCTGAAAAACAGTGAAGGATATAAGGAATTGAGCAAAATCAGAGTGTTTCAAATGCTGCCGGCTAGCAAGTTAGATACATTCTGGCAGGATTTTTTTCTCTTTAGTTTCTTTTTCTTCCTCAGCTAACATTCATGCAAAAATCCCCTTAGCTTTAATGGAAAAACTCAAAACTACTCCCATGTTTTTCATCTGGCATAAGTATTTATTTAACTATCAATCTTCTTTGGGAACCAATATTTACTAAAAATCACAGCAATACTTGAAATTTTAGCCTAAAAAAGTTTTGTAAAAAAAAAAAATAATTGAAAACAACCAGACAAAAATATTTATTTTGTTCTGGTTTGGGTTTTGATTAAAGAAAAATGTGTATCTGGAAAGGTATGCAGTGCTGCTGGATGTAGTATTAATTCAGATTGATAAGTTAAGCATGTCTGCAAGGCCTGCAGGATCAAATTATTGTTCAACATTGCTATTGTAAAAGATTGTGAAAGGTGGGGAAATAATGTGGGGTCTAGATTTAGGTACCTGGCAGGGATTTTTTCCAAAACTGCTGCATGGTTAAACTAGAAATTTAGGAAAAATAAATCATGTTGAGCAATTGTGTTATGTATGACTGCTTTGGATGTTTTTTATCATCCATATTGCAAAATATCATCCAACTCCAAATGTTATTCAAAAATGCTTGATGCAGGTTGTCCAGACTTTTTCAAAAACTGGCTCATGCAGAGAGCGCACGATAAAGAACATTTTACTTCATCCAGCTGGCTCAACAAAGAAACAAGCAGAGAAAATGTGCCGCTGAGCTTTGGTCAATGCTAATGGCCTTTAAGGATGCGGTGCATCCTCCCGCCGTCTCCCCTTCGCGCCCGGTGCCTCGAGAAACGCCAAAGCACCGCCCGGGGAGCGAACCCGAACGGGAGCGGCGGGGCAGTGCGAGCCAGGCGAGCTCCTCGCCCGGCACAGGGCCGGACAGGACGGGCCGGGGGCGGGATACGGACTGCGACAGGGTCGGGGACAGACAGGACGGGGACACGGCCATCCAGGGCCGTGTCCGCCGGGCAAACGCGGGGCCCTGCCGCCCTCTGCCG
>JANPWX010000214.1:326022-413671 GCA_024734555.1 Trochalopteron elliotii
AGGCGGCGGCTCCCCGGGCGTGCAGCTCACCTGCGACGTCAAGCCAGGTGCGGGGCGGCACGCGGGGCCCGGGGGCGGGAGGGCACACCGCACGCCATCACCCCCTTGCCGGGGCACGTCGGGTTTCTGCAGCCCGCCGAGGCTCGGTGTGGTCCAGGAGAGCCGCAGGGTGCTGGGTCTCCTCGTGCCGGGCAGGTGTCTGCTGGGCCAAGGGGCTTCAGCACCTCTTAGAGCCCCGATGCAGGGGCACCTGAGCGAGTGCACGAGAGCATCTTGTTTTGGCAGAGTTGGGAAGGAAATCTGGCACTGGTCTTCACACCATGTGAGGAAATTGCTGCCGTGGCTCCTCTCTCTGCTCCCCTTCATCTTCCCTCCAGAAACACATGCACCTAGGAGATCTAGCTAGAGCTGATGAAACGTGGCAGAATCTTTTTTAGTGCTGTTTTTAAACAAGTAGAAGTCTATCTCTTCACAGTCTGGTATTTCTGGTGTTCTTAATTTATAGCAACATCGTAAAAGGCTTCCGTGGGGTGGGTCTGTGTTCCATACCCAGACTGGTGCCATTGGTAAGAAACTTGCTAGTGCTGCCCAACGGTCTTGCTGTAGCCAGGGGAAAAAAAAAATGGTATAGCATCTCTTACAGTGCATTGTTCAGAACAGTTGCCTGTCCATTGACAAGCACAGCTCTGGTGAATTCAGTATCCATGTGGGAAGCCAGGCACATCTCTGGTTATACTCATAGATCAGCAGAAGATGTCTCTAATTGTTAGGGATTTGTGGATTTACTGACAGGAAGAGCACCAACAAGTCTTTAATAACCACAAAACAGTTTGGATTCTGGTTTACTGCCTTGTCTGAAAGATAGGAAATGTATTAGGAAAGGTGATTTATTTCCCATTGATGTTAAAAGCTAATGAAAAGCGTGAAGAAGGTAATCTAAGCTTTGTCACATCTGCGTGGCAAATATGAGTGCCATGGCTGCTTCAGACACCAGAGCACTTGCTAAGCCTACAAGTTATCAAGGTCTACTTAGTGAAGTGACATCTCCTCCAAAGGAGACTGCTGTACTTGGTGATTCCAGTCCCAGGGCTGACATTTTAGCTCCCCTGTGAATAATGCAGTGACACTGTCTACCTTCATTTTGCCTGAAACTGTCCGCAGATGTCTTAGAGACCCTCTATATGCTCAGTGACCAAAAGTGGACGGAAAACAAGTCAGTATGGTTAAACTCCCTTTTCTCTGCTTCTGTGCATACTCTTCTTTGTATTATCGTAAATGCCATGCCTCCATTTTGCCAAAGAACTCAGGATATTTGCATTTCCTTTGCCCATACCAAAGTCCTTCGCTGTGTTATATAAGCCTTGGCAAATAGTGAGAGCATTCTGCTTGTACAGAAAAGAGTAATACTTTTGGATGGTGCTGAAAACAGACATGTTGTATCTCCATTGAAGTCTGACAAAGAGCATCCAGGTCAGCATAAGCTCTTTTCCGAACATTATCTTATTCTTTGGCTGTCTCTGGTCAGTCTGTGCTGCCCAGTCTGCAATACCATCAGCAGTTACAGCTAACATAGTGAGTTACATACATATCTCATCTCCTGGGCCTCAGCTTTGGGTCCTCTGTCCCCTCTGATGTGGGTCACAAGAGTTAGAGCTCAAGGGTCAGAGGGTGAAGATGTTTGGAGACTCAGAGTTCTCTCTTTGAATTTTATACTCTTTGCGTGCCTGATGCTGGGTGAAGTCTTGGAGAAGGAGAAGTGTGGGTAGAAGTTTCCCTTAACAAAATCGTTGAATGTGTCAAGAATGGATTATGGACAGTGGCAATCATGGATTTCTGCATTCATCTTCCTGTGGCAGAGACAAGTGTTCTATAAATAGGAGAGAAAGCAGTGTACAACACTGCCCGCTGAACCATGTAATCTCATGGAAGGCGCTGTCAGCATGGAACACACAGCGAGCAAACCTCACAAGCTTCTATGTGAGTTTTCAGATGAGGACCACTGCACCCTCAGACATTCTTCTCTTGCACTGCTGTTGCCTTGTGCCCACTGCTGCAGTTGGTGTGAATGAGTCTTGCTGTAGACATGCTTTTGTCCAGACTGGAAGGAGGACATATATATAGGTTTTGCTCATTCCAAAGACAGGACCCAACCCAGATCTTTATAAGGCAGCTCTCTCTCCTAGGAGTGGAAGAACAGCATACTGAATTCATCAATATCTAGCAGAAATTCCGTGTATTTGGCATCAGGAAAAAAAATAAAGCATGTTGACTGTCTTTGGTTTCCTTCAAGTCAGTGTATAGGCAAGCATCCAGCATTCTGCTCTGCTTGCAAACCTCTAGCATTCTCTGTGTTTCCCTGAGACCTTCTTTTGAACACAGGTCAGTGGGTTTCCTACAGTAGTGCAGAGGAATCCCCATTGGCATCTAGAGTCAAATCTTGCAAATGAGCATGGTTTGTATAGCAATTCAAGCATGGCTTGTCTGCTGAAACAAGCAGAAGAAATAATGTGATAATCAGATCTCTAGCTGGGGGAAATGCATTGACAATTATCTGGGGAGAGGTGCGACTCAAACAGCTGTAATGTCCATGACAAGGGGCAGTGGCTTCCAATGTTAAAGAGAGTAGGTGTAGATAAGATGTTAGGAAGCAATTCTTTACTGTGAGGGTGATGAGGCACTGAACAGGTTGTCCAGAGAATTCGAGGATGCCCGCTCCTGGATGTGTTCAGGGCCAGGTTGGATGGTCCTCTGAGCAACCTGGTCTAGTGCAGGATGTCCCTGCCCGTGGCAAGGGCATTGAAACTGAATGAGCTCTAATGTCCCTTCCAACACAAGCCATTATTCGATGATTCAAGAGACAGATCAGTGACTGTTCCTGTCTTTCTCTGTTTTTAAGGAACATTTCTGCCAAGGTACAATTTCAACACATCACTAATGTGAATCACATCACAGCTGAATGGGATGTTTCTTTGCCATTGACCTCTCCTCAGACAGCAGGGGAGCTGGAATATACTGCCTAGGTGACTCAAAGGCCATTTTCCTACCTGCATTAAATCACTGTGCACAGGTGGAGACCTGGTGGCCCACCCCAGTGTATGGCTGCCAGCTTTGTGTCAGTACCTGAGTAGATTTGCAGTGGTTTGTTAATAATTAAAATATCCCTGCTCTAGTTAACCTGCTGGAAAAAACTGTGTTTTGGTGAACCGAATAGTCTGTTGTTCAGCCTGTTAAAAAGCCCATTGATACAAGGTGCAGTCAGATGCTTGTTGAAGGCCATGCTGATGCTTGCTGATGCCTGATGCCAGCCCTTGAAGGTACAGGCCATACCAGGGACTCAAGCTGATTCCCAGCATGGTTCCCATGTTTGCAGGCTCATGTACATCAGGCAGGTGGCTGTCATTCTCCACCAGCTGCCTGTCACAGCCAGCACAGCCCATCTGCAGGGTTTATACAGACCTCTTCATCATCTTTTCAGCCAGTATCACTAGCACCACACCTACTCTCTGGAAGACTCCTGCCAACTGCAGCTGAACCACCGCTTCTTTTGAAGATGCTGGAGTGCAGATTCGTAGTCTGATTTCACATCAGATGAGCCCATTGTCCCTGCTGTATTTCTCAGCAGCATCATGAGTGCACCTTGGGATCCCAGAAGAAGGAATGCACAGAAACTGGGTTTTGTTGTCGTACTGGTCTTTGTCTTCTCAAATCCAGTATACTGCCAATTACCTTAATATTTAAGTTAATGCTGAAAAATAAAAATGAATGTGTGCCTTAAGCTGTGAGTAAAACTAACCAAACAGCAAAATATTTGGGGAATTGTAAACAAAAACTGGATATAGTCTTTGTTCATTGTGTCTTCCTTCATGTTCTGTACATGTAAGAATAAAAACCAGTGCTGCTTAAGGACAGTTGAGTGATTATATGGATTGAGGATTCTCTCTGGCAGTGTCCAGCAGCAGATACTGTAGAAAGTACAGCACGATATTTGCCTAGATAATTTTCCCAGCTCCAACAGTTTGTTGCTTAGATTTCCTGAATCTGGTCAATGTCTGTCTTTAAGCCCCAAATTGATTTTATTTTTGAAGTTTTAGTATGTATGGAACTGCTGCCTTCATTTAATGCCCTTTAATTCTTATATTGGAAGAAAGACTGAAAAGTCTTTCCATATTTACTTGCTTTAGTATACCTATAATATACCACCATTGTTTGGTTTCTTTTTTTCCCTGATCCTGAAAAGTCTTACTTACTTTCTCATATTACAGCAATGTTAAATTTTCCTTGCTTGCCTTTTTTGTGAACTTGTGAGTTCTTCTGTACTCCTTTTTGAGATGGGGAGCCAGGACTTCATTCTGTATTCAGATGCTCTATTGATTAATGTAATGTCATGATGATATATTATCTTCTGTTATATGTTCTTCTTCTAATTAATCCTAGCATTTTATTTGCCTTTCTGACCTCTGTTGGGCACTGAACTGATGATTACATGGCTCTGTAGCCCAGTGTCTGTATCTAGATATATTACTTCAAGATCATTTCCAAGGGGTAATAATAATCTACAAGTATGGCATTTGATCTAAAAAAATTTGGATTTTCTTTTCAGTGAGAACCTCAATTCACCTTTATCTCCTCTGAACTTCTTTTTTGTCATTTTATTGCTGCTACTCAGTATCATAGACTCCTTTTGCAGCTCTTTGCAATTGACCCTTACTTTTACTACCCTTAATAGCTTAGTATTCGCAGCATGTTTTATCACTTCATTTTATCACTTCTACAGTGAAAATTGGCCATTTACTCTTTACTGTGTTTGAACATGTACATAGCAATGATTACTCTGTTATTGATGTGGTGATTAATTTATGCCCTGAAGCAGGGGCAAATGATGATTTCATAAGCTGCTTATGAAATGGAAAACCTTGTGGTTTCATTAAGGGGCTACAAAGATAGTAAAGTAACTGACCTTATAATGATGACTTGAATTTAGTGACACTTATCATTTATTTGCTAAAATTGGAATGTTTTTTAAGAGATAATACAACAAGCTTGGACAATAATAGATCATTTGTATTTCAGGAGAAAATGAAGTTCCATCTGAAGATGCCCTAATACTACAACTGCACCTTGCAAAAGGGCACGAGAAATTCACTGAAATGCTAAAAAGCCAACAGCAGATCATTGTTGATTTGCAGCAAAAACTTGCTGAGCAGCAACATGTGCTGGTTAGCCAGCAACAGGAGATTCTTGAACAGCAAAGAAAAATGTATGAGCAAATGGATCTGATCAAAGTCCAGTATGGAATGCTTTTTGATACAGTGAAACAAATGTCATTTCAGAGTTTGCAAGAAGATATTCAAAATTATTTTGAAAGTCATCTTCATGGACTTCAGAACCAGGTCAGAAATCATCTCCAGAAGTCATACTCTGTGCACAAAGTAGAAGTGGATGCAAAAGTGATTAATGTTGGGGAGTCTTTGCTGGACTGTGGCCTTTGTGAAAGTGATGAATTTTGTAATTTCCAAAAGACACCTTCACAATGTGAAAAATGCACGCTGTGTCCTGCTGGTTTTTTCCAAATGACCGAGTGTTCTGCAAGCTCTGATCGGATTTGCCAGGTGAAACATAATTCTGTATCTTTCACTTATTGCTTATGAAGCATTTTGTTGGACATGGTTGGGATAACATTCTGGAAATAACTACTTGGAGAGCTAGAGAAATCCAGTTTGGATCATGTGTTTTACTGAATGTGTCTATGGAACTTCAAAGTCTGCCAGAAGGCTTTTTTGTGGGTTTCTCTTTAGCATTTAGTGTTCTAAATGAGGCACTGGTTTGTGCCTGTTGGGTGTGACACTTTCCCAAACCTGACAGCTGACAGGACTTTGATTATTTTCATCGTGGTAGGAAAAGACATCCTAAAACATTCAGACTTACACTTGCTAAATTTGTTTATTTAATTCCATTACACTCTACAGGAGCTTCTAGACATCTGTGAAAAACGCAGGAAAGCTTTATTAAGCATATAAGTCAGACATGTATTTATAAGTTTGGAAACAGAAGTTGTCAGGTAAAACAAATATAAGAACTCATTCCTTCTGAAACATAACATACAAATACACAAATATAGAACACAGATACTTCTATTGTTAAATACATTTTGTTATAAAATACATTTTGTTATACAACACAAAACTAACATGCAAGCAAAATAAGATGATTCTTTGTTTGCTTTCTGTCATTTAGAAGTCCTAAGATATATGGGCAACTTGATATTTAAAGCAGTATCTTGTTTGCTAAGTGTTGCCCCCAATTCTTAGCTTAACATGAGCCCAACCAGTTGGATCAGATACTGAGAACCTGAATGTGTCTGTTCAGTTCCCTTTCTGCTAGCCTCAATTTTCTTTAACACTAGCATTTAAAGGCAAATGTAGGCTGTTTTTCTTTCCCCTCTGCCTGCTGTAGGGTGAAAGGAGGGTTTGTTGACAGGAAATATTACTTTCTAATTTTCTTTTCATGTGTGTTTTGGTTAGCAGCTTCCTCCCTGGCTAAATGTCCGTAAAAGCCTTTCCTAACACTGTCTCGATTGTTGCAATGTCCTTAAGGTCAACTGATTGATGCACCACTCCTGGGGATGAGCATCATAACAAGTGTTTCTTGTGCAACCCCTCTGTCCAGCTCATCTGCACCCTGCTTCCTTTCTGTGGCATTGCACAGGGTTTTTGAATGCCTGGTTAAAACAGGTAACAAATCCAAATCAAAACTGTCCTGCTCTAACATGCTTATGGGATCCTCCCCTTCTCCATCCCTACGTACACCTCTTATGGACAGATGGATGTCACTGAAATGCCTGTTTGAAACTTAAGTTGTCATGTTAAACTGTTTCAATATGATTCTTGTGATTTACAGGACAGAGATGAGTGCACTGAATCTCCAAGCATTTGTGGTGAGAGGATAAAATGCCTCAATACTCCAGGTAAGTTATATTCTCTGATAATTCAAGAATGAGGATAATTAGATCTTCAGAACAAGCCAAAGAAAGAGATAAGGACTCAGGCTTGTATATTAGTGAGTAGTGACATGCACAGCTGGAATCAAAAGGGTTAAAAAACAGTCGATAGCAGTTCTTGTGGACAGTGGGCTATTTAGGACATTAATATCCTTTAGAAGCTTTGGATGGTCCCTTTTGCCTTATTTTCATGGGGGTTTATATGCTTTGTTTTTAATTTTCTCTTATGACCTGACTTTCTTCTTGTTTGTGCTGGTGCAAAGAGGGCCCAAATCAAAGATATTCTTCTTAATGGAGAAAAATAGTTGTCATTTTCCTTCTGGTGCACTGGGGTATTTACCTGATTTGATCTAATGAAGACTCTTATAAGACCTCCCTCCATGCATATTATTCTCCTTAGCAACAATATTGTCAAATATAGAGGGAAGATCAACAGTTTCCATCATTTGAGGATACTTTGGGGGAGTTTTTCAGACATTTAAAAACAAATCTGTCTGGTGTTTTGCACTGCAGACTTCATTAGTTCATTACATTTTCATGGCAAAAAGAGCACAATTAATAGACATACTGAGAAAATTTTATCCAGGTACTAAGTTTCTTTATATTGGTCTAATTTCTGGTCATCCAAAAAAACCTTGAAAGGAACTCTGTGATCAAACAGAGCATTTCGCCAGTTGTGACCTATACCTGAGGTCTCACAGTCAAATAACCCAGGAAGGGCTTCATTAGATCCTCTGTTTTTCCTCCTCTAGGCTTTTAGACTTGTAAGAAGAGTGTGGCTTCTTTGAGGGGCAAAGGGATGTTTTCAGCTGATTGTGAGTGATTTTGTGCCATTTTATCCAGTAACTGGTTAAGAAAAATGGGGAACCCTTGAAAGGATTAAAAGAGGGCGTGGGTTTACTTATACTGTCCTTACTTCCTTTGGACAGGAACTGTGTTGGTTTGGATGATGTTGCTACAAACACTACAGGAAACTGGAAATGACTTGAGGAGGAGAGCACTTAGTGTTGCCTTATGTGGTAAATGCTGCACGAGGTACTGTCAGTCTTACAAAAGAAGACAGAAGACACTTTTGGAGGGTCTTAGAGGTGGACAGTTGGAGGCAAGACAGTTTAGAGCATAAAATTTGAGTCAGAGCATTGGAAAGATGTAAGGCTTTGTCTCATCTTTACTGAGAGATTGGGTTTGCTCCCATTGGTGTTTTGTTGGATGGAAGCCCACAAGGCCTCAGCACTAGGAAAGGAGAGCCACCAATGTGGAAGTCATTTGATGTTGCTCTAGTCTGTGGCTTGGAAGAGGGAAGGCTGCAATGAATTTATTCAGTGGGTTCCGTGAAGGGAAGCCAGACCAAGAAAGAGTCTGTACAACTGCTGGAGGAATGTAAGTGAGGGCAAAACACTGCCAAGAAACAGATGGGTAGTGATGGTGTGTCAGACCACAGAAAGGCAGTAGCAATGCATTTGGAAGGAAAGGAATCTTCCCTCTCTTCCTCTTTTTCCAGTTTCAATGGTTGTGTGTAGATACATGGAAACAAGTTATTACCCGTCACCTGGACAGGAATTGATGTCCTGTCAATGTTCCCATCTGTCATGGAAGAGAGGGTGTTCCTATGATTTTTTGTTAGAGACGACTGCTACCTTCAGCCTGTCTGCCTGTGGTAGCTCATTATCTTATGCAAGTGTGATTAATGTGTCAGGAGAAAGGCTGAAACTGAATGTCTGTTTTGGGTAAAGGAGGGAAGAAGGGGTTGTGATGTGACATATGAGTTCCAGATGTTGAACGTGTTTTCTCAAGCTGCACGCAAAGGTTGTTGCATCTGTAGCAACTCATGTTCAATGTACAGTGCGAGGGGAGACAGAGCAAATAACAGTAAAGAATCATGTAAATAGGAGCCTCTCTTCACCCTTCCACTTTCCTCTACGTCATACCTTCTTCCCCTGATGCTTTTTTTCACTTCTGTGTGGGATGAGAATTGTTGATTTATTTGATTAAAGGCTAGTCATTAAGGTTCAATAATAGGGATATGTAATCAGTGAAAATAGGGTTTGGTACATAATTTCCTTCTTAGACAGCCATGGGAGAGTAGTCAGATTGTTCATCCAATAAATAGAATCAACCAAAGGCACTCTCCCCGGAGCGCCATGCAAAATAAAGAGGACTTACTGTAGAACTTACTATGGGATGCAGGAGGAAGAGGAATGGAAGCCTTGACAGATAGCCTGGATTTGTAATGAACCATATTGATATGTGATGATCCAAATTTGACATAGAGGGTTTAAAAAAGGATTCCCACACTTAAACTGCCCAAATGTAACCTTTGCATTAGTCAGTTGTGCATAGTAGCAGCAGAAAAATACATGCATAGCTGACTGTAAGTGCCTTGCAATTACCTGGCCTCTGTGAGTGACAAGGGCTGGGGATGTGCTGCAGAAAGACTCAATTTCACCAAGCCAGTTTGAGTACAGCTGAACTGCTCACTGTGGAACCAGATGCAGCAGTGCTCAGAGCAAGGAGCCAGGAAGAGGTGGCAGAGGTTGTAAAGTGATAAAGAGCAGTAGGAAGCAGTCCCAGCATGCTGCTGTGCTGATTTTCTGCTGTTTGGCTATCATTTGCTGCTTGACCTCTGCTGGGCAATGGGTAGGGTGCTGCTCTTGCAACTGTGGCCACAGCAAGAAGCAGTCTGTGTGCTGCTTTGAAGTCCCCTGTTTGAGGTACACACAGGGGGAACACCTGCTGCAGATCTAACCAATGAAAGACTAGACAGCAAATTAGTGCATAGAGCCATCACAAGTATTTGTGAAACATGGTATTTGTAAATACTCAAATATACACTAAAATATTTTTAAGAAACAAATAGCATTAAAATTGTTCCTAGGCACTACTGAAAATTTTCTCTGCCATGTGAACCAGCTGTTATGTGTGTACTTAGTATCAGTTCTTCCAGTATTTCTCAGTGATGGTGGAGCTGCTGATATGAGAAGTAGAAGTGGTTGAGAAATGTCATGTGAGCAAATACATGGTGGTTGCAACTGATTTCAAAGGGAAAGATTGTCTGGGACTTTTTTCTATACTCCCTCTAGAATGTTTTTAATTGAAAATTGTGATCTTATTTATTTGGCTTTTGTTTCTCATTAAAAAATGAGACGCTTTCAGAGAGGAACAAAGTGTTAAGTTTCTCTTGATTTTTTCTCAGATGGAAAAAATCTTACTGTTCTCCAGTGAACTCTTGATAAAATGGTACCTGATCTTAGAAGGAATATTCTCACATCATAAATTGTACAGTCCTACATATCAGTGTTAGTGGAGAATCATCACTTAAGTGAATGAAGTGTAAACAGACAAAGTGGTATGAGGGTGAATATATGAAGCCTGTATAAATTAATACAGTGTCTGGTGTTCTCTGCTGAATAATGTAGTATCAAAAGTGAATTCTAGCCAACATTCTGACCTCCCCTGTGGGCCAGGTTCATGTATACTTGCAGTTTGCAGCAGGTGTGGTGAGCTTTTCTGTCTACATCAGCAGTTGGCTTAGCCAGCCCCACCCTGGGCTAGCAGTGGAGAATCCATTGTTGGGATCCATGCAAATACTTGTAGTCCCAGTCTTGGAGCAAATCCCAGCCCAGGTACAGGAAGTTTCCACCTAAAGAATAATGCAAGTGTGTGACACAGGATCTAGATACTAAAGGATATTTAAGAAGATCTATTAGAGAGATGATTATTGAGTTTTGATCATGGTGGTAAAAAAGCATAAATGAGTGCATTAGTGATTAAGTTTTGAGGCACAAACTACAGGTGGTTTTTCTTTAGATTGCTTAAGATCTTGTGTGCTAATTCAGATCCTGAAATCTCCACATACAAAGGTCTTGAGTTCTGGTTGCTCCAGGTGGAAGCACTGGCAGCTAGTGGTGCTCTTGGAAAATTCCCACAGAAAATTACAGGCTGTTTTTAAAACCTGTTTTTTTGTTGTGCATTCTTTGATCCACTGAGGTCATGGTGTACCATTTAACAGCACAAAATTGCTTTATGTCAAACAAAGTAATTTCAAACAGCACTTGTATATTCTCCCCACTGTTTGCAGCAGTGTTTTACTTTAGCTTGATCACAACCATTGGTGTCCTGTGTCTTGGGGCAGTGGTTTTCCACTTTCTAAATGCGTGGGCTGCTGTATAACAATTTTAAGCCTGCTGTTCACAGTTTTGCTTTTCCTGCTTTTCTCTTGCAGGTTTTTTAAAAACTGTATTCAGAGTGAATGTCAGGGGTCCTTGTCCCTTGGGTTGCAAAGCACTTCTTTAGCAGTCACAGCAACAGCAAGGTTACCCTGTAGCATGACTGGGCAGGCAGTGCAAATTTCTCCCTGTGTAGGGGAACTCTCCATTAGTTGAAAGAAGCTGCTCGGTGTAGAGTCACTGTGTCTTTTATGTCAGAGAAGGAAGAGACTTTCTTTGGAGCAATATCATTATATCTGATATGCTTACAGGTTTTGGCTAGAATTGCCCCTGTGTAGCTTCTTTTTCACTCCAAACCATTGTGCTTGGCTTGGACAAGGTGAGTTATGCCTAATATTTCCTCTGTAATCTATCAAGGATCCTTTAATAGCTTAAAGTGATCTAACATCATAACTGTCTTCTGGTTTCTGCCTTATGATTAGATATATATCAAAGATACTTGATACGTGGAGCTGTAGAGTTCTTATTTTTAGTATTTTAAAGGTATGACAATAAAAATAGTCCATTTCCTGTGCACAGGTGGTTTCCGATGCCTTGGAATCGCTGAGAAAGATGCAGCTTTGGGAGTGTGTGGAGAGGAACATTTCTTTAATAAGGAAATGCAGGAATGCCAAGCATGTTTGAAGTGTGAAGATGGAATGGTGGCCGTGCCTTGTTCCACTGTCAGTGACACGGTTTGTTCAGCAGCCAGTGAAAACAAGCTCTCAGAGTCTTGGGCTGCAAACATTGTTCTGCCTTCTGTAAAGTCTGGCATCTCTCAGATCTACTCTGGCTTGAACTTGAAGATAAAGGGAAAGCTTCCCTGTGATATCCTGTCCACTGAAGAGAGCAGCCTGGTATTCAGGCAACATGGTCTGTTGTGGACTGACCTAAATTTTGCAGTAAAGCACAACTGCAGGAACTTTTTGCAACTTTCCTTAAAGCTTAATGGCAGTGAGGAGGACTATGAACTGAGTGGTGTTCGGATTGAGCAGCCAGAAGGAAAGTATTTCCAGAGCATTAGTTTAAGCAGTGCTGCTGAAGTAGAGCCCAGCCAAACTCTTTCTGTGTATTTGAGGAGCCCTAATCAATTCTGCAATCAAAGCAAAGACTTAAATATTTATGATCTTCATACCCCACTAAGTTTGTTTTGGTTGTCCCATGACACAGGTGCTGTGGCACTCAGTGCACAGATGTCAACAGCAATGCATTACCAAACCAACTATCGACCTACCTTTAAAATAATTTCTGTTTCTGACCCTTATATGCTAAGTTTATCTCATGATGGCAGAGCTATAAAGTTCACTGAAACTGGTGTTGTCAAATTTGTGTTTCATCAAGCATTGTATTCCATGGGTCATACATGTGTCCGGGAGGGCTTCTCCTTAATTTCTTACATCAATAGGAATGGTACCAATAGAGAATTAATGAATGTATTTAAATCTGGGGTAAATTACAGAGACACATCGATATCTGCTTCTGGGGCCACAAAGGTTGGTGCTGGAGATCTAGTTAGCTTTGAGATACTTTCTCCTGCACAATGCAATGTTCGCTATTTTGGAGATAGTTCTGGAATTAGTATGTTTAGCCTCATCTGGATCCCTTCAGCGGTTTCTAGTGCCATATCAGCCACAGTTTCTGTTACAGGTCTGCCTACTGGAGCTGTGAGAAACAAACTACTGGATTTCACCCAGGTCTCATCCAATGAGAAAGAGATACAGCTGGTTTCTTCTGGACAGCTTGCTCAGAAGTATTTTATTTTTACTGAAAAGGGAGTTGCCAGCATTGCATTTAACTTAAAGCTAATCCATTCCTGCAGTGTGCTCAAAGTGACTCTCAATCAGTTGACCATGGACCACATGCAGCCCACAGCACTTGCTCAGCAGATTGGAGGTCAGATGCCAGAGGGAAGCATGTGGACCAGCGTGTCCCTCCGTGCATCTTTTGAAGTGCATAATGGAACACTGATATCAGTTTCTCTTGACTGTGTGCGTGGAAGGATCAATCAGATCACTCATGAACATGGAACCAGTATATCTATTTTATGGATTTCATCTTAATTTCTGCACAGTGAAGTTAGCATGGAATTGGGGTTTCAATTGTATTTGGATTCTACTCTGATTCTATACATATTTGACACTGTATTGTGTTGACTTGAGCAGATCATCCCACGAAATGCTCTCACTTTTAGGAATATTTAAATATAATCTTAACTGAATGATCACGATTTAAAGAAAACAAGAGCTTTCAGTCAAGATTTTAATTCTGTTACCATCTTCAGACAGGAATGTGGAATTCAGGTCAAACTCCCTTATTTTTAACAAAGCACTCTCTTAAAATTGATTGTTTCTGGACCACAAAAAATTGCAGCTGAGGGTAAATAGCATTTAGTAGTGTAACTGAAAACAGCATAGCCAAATAATTGAAACCTGCTTTCATTTTTTTCATGGAACAGGCTAATAAAAAGACTAAATTACTCTGGGACTGGTTTGTCTACATCTTACAAAATGTTGTGCTTTCCATAAATGGAGAGAACATGACTCAAATAGGTGATAATCTGGCATCACTGGAGTACACAATATTGTGGAAAGGGACTGGGTCAAAAATAGAATACTGTTTTTACAACAAAAACTGTGGAACTAATGACTGCTCTAATTTCATTTGGAAGTAATCTGCATTTAAGTAATTTAGAAAGGCTTTTCTCTGATTTTAGCTTTGCCAGTGAGAAGTTGCAGAATGAGAAGGAAGGAGGTCTATTCTAACAAGAAGGAGTACATAAGAAAAGAAGCAAGTACTAAAAGAATGTCTTGAAAATTAGACTTCTATAAATCAAGCAAATTTTTGTTCCATTTCTTTTAAACGGCAAAATATTTTTCTGATCAAAATCCTCCATTATTCACAAGTCTATTTATTTTGCCAAACAGGTACTTACATTAAAAAGGTGGAAGTTTTTGTGTGAGTGTTTTGTTTTTTGTTTTTTGGGGTTTTTTTAAATCAAATCAGTCAGTTAATTCAAAGAAATGGTGTATTCATTGACACTAATTTTTATCTTCTTCCAACTCTTCCATCAAACTATTTTTGTTTTTCTAAGCTATGTAGACTGTTTTCTTCCATTTTCCCCTTTCTCCTCCACAAATGCTTCTTCACTCTCCTTTCTCATTTCTTTTGTTAGGAGTAAATGACATGACTTTTCACATCTCTTTCCAGCTTTCTTTCAGCATTCCTACAAAAGGATAGATGTTTGTGTCACAGATATAACTGTAGAAAAGGGACATTAACAGTGCACTTGCAGGCTGCCTTAAATCAACCCTATTGAAAAGAAACATTATGCACAATATAACCTAAATGTGTCTGCCTGAGTATGTATATCTAAAATATATGTACATTGCTGTGTTTTGGAGTTTGTTACACTGTTTTTGCTATATAATGGCCTCCTATAATTTTCTGTAATAGAATGAACCCAAGTGCAAATCTTCTATCTGGTCATTGTTTTAACTTGTGACATTATAATTGTGTCCTTAACGTTTGAAGTTACCTTTCCATCATCCTTTTTTTCTTGAAGAATATGCTCAAGGATTCAAGCTTTTGACAAACTGCTCTCCTGCTCCAAACAGAGAGCAGTAGTTTTTCTTGCTTTCAGCTGCAAAAATCTAAGCAGTCTGTCAGAGGACACCTCACTGGGCATTGTGTTGTAGCCAGCATAGGTACACAAACCAGTAATCCTGACATCCCCAAAATCTGTCAGTGACAGAGATCTTAGTGCCTGTGTGTAGCCAGGGTCTCATTTGCTCTTGCAGGGTCACAAGAAAGGATGAATTAAAACTACTATTGAAGGTGTTCAACATTTGCACGATACTGTTATCATTATGGAGGACATTTTGTAGTGGTAGAGGAGGACTTCTGGAATGAAAAGCATGTGTATCTGTTGTGTGCAGAAGAGCTGCATTACCTGGGAGCAGAGCAGTTTTTCTGGGAACTTCACTCTTGGAATCTGCTGAGACTGAACAAAGATGAAATGGCACAGGAGTTGAAGTTCTTCTGACATATCCATTCTGCTTTCTGTAGAAGAGTGCATGTGGTGTAGGAGAAGCTCTGCAGAGAACACGTCTGGGTATTTTTATGGTAAGAGTTGAGGGAAAGACAATGTTAGAGAAAGCTAGAAATTACAGGCATATGGTTTTGTTTTAGAAGAAGTTAAGGAAGCCACTTTCTCACAAACAGAACCCCTTATTATCTTTTGGTGGTTTGTGCTGTGCAGTTCTCTTGAACTCCCCAGAATGACAGCTTAAGACTCATTCTAGATATAAACCTGTGTAGCAGAGATCAGAACCTGGGTTAGAAATAATCTGTTACATCTTTAGCAGGGTGCAGATGTTACTTGAATATAATAAACACTTGTCTATATGTGGCATATAGCAAATCTAATGGCATGAGTTGTATGAATATGCTTTATTTGAGTGAGGTTGTCAGATTAGTGGAGTTAAACAGGGCAGAGAATGATGCTACAATCCTGTATTATGCATGCTGGTGGTACTTGCATTTAAATGCACCATTATTAAAGGATACAGAAGCTACAAGGAAGGTGCAAGTGAGTATTATTACAACTGAGAGAAGTTCTAGAGCATAAATTCTTCACAGTAATAAAACCTTTTTTGGAGGATTCTGTGGGAAGTGCCCATAATTTCCCTTAAATTCAGAGTAAGTTTTTAGATGCACAGTGGCAGAAATACAGTAGTTTGCAGCCATCGGGATAATGTGTCTAATAATGTTTTACTCATGTCGTCTGTGATAAGGCACTCAGAAAGTGGAAAAAAAGTCTTATCCAATAGGTATTATTAATTGCAATTTACAGCAAGATTAGCCTTATTTCAAGCAAGAAAAGGCTGGTCATTTAGCATGTTTTGAATCTCTCCCTTTCAAAAAAAAAAAAAGAAAAGCCTGGATCTGTCATTCAGGGCACTCACTGACCTTGGTTATAGCAACAGGAATTTGAATATGTTGGAATCAGTATAGATTTATGATAGCCTAATTAATGGTGTAGTATATAGCCTTTGCATTTATGAAAATTATATATATTGCCTCATGCCATGCAACATTAAGTGGTGCACTATGATGCTGAATAAGATAAAGTTCAAGAGGAATCAATGCACAGTGAATGCTGATCTTATGACACTTATCCCATTTGCTGTAATAAATTGCATGTTTTATCGACAAGTATCTTATTAATGATATTTACAAATTTTGAACTTTTAATTTTTTTTTATTCTATTAATAGTACAATATAACACTGTGAAGTATGGAATTGACTTAAAAACTTGTGTTTTGCATCTTTTGATACAACATCCATAAATAGTTAAAATAGCTGGAGACAGGCTCTTCAATCTTTTCTGCCAGAGAGTGTTTCCAAAGAAGGGATTCACAAAGTAACAGAGTAAATATGAGGCTGGTAGAATCTACCTGTATAGAATGAGTTTAAGTTAATACATCCAGGAAAGCAGGTGGTTATTTCACTGTGTTATGAAGATAATGGACAATTTGTTGTCATAGAAAACTTGACCATTACAGGAGGAAAATAATTTTGGTTGTATAGTGCTGCTCATACAAAAGAAAAAAAGATTTGACCTACGAAACCTGCATTGATTTGTATTGGGAAACATTTTGCAAGTTCATAGCTTTTACCTGAATATATTTATTACCTATGCAAATTTTTTATGCTTTCTGTCAAGTCAAAACTGGGGAAAATATGTGAAGTCTATTTTAATATTATGGATATTCCTCTGTTCTGTGGTCTCTGCAGATTGCAGTACACTGTGAAAATGATACTGTTTTCTAGTGGTGCTTTTAATGACATTTTCTACTTTGAAATATTACCTTGTTTTAAAAATACTATTTAGATACTTGCCTCTGTTAATATTGTATTGTAATATGTTTTAAGAGGACTTTACTGAGATAAATAAAACGATAAAACTTCGTTGGTATTCTTGTTCTGTTCTGAGGAAGACTAGTGGTGGCTCTTGCGTTTTTTACCACTGACACTTCTGGGGTCAGCATTTCACAGATGTTATCTGAGTTAGGCACCTGTGCCTCCTGAAGTGGCACTAAACAGTGGACATTTCTAGAGATCTGCCTGCCTTCTGTTCTCAGGGTTGAAACAGCAGATCTGAGAAGATGAAAACTGTCATGAGAGCAGTAGAGTTTATCCTGGTCATGGCTAGTGTCCCACTAACACAGAGAAGAAAGAAATTTGTCCTGCCTTGGTGCTTCATTGGCTCTCTGTTGTATGTGAAAACTTTTATGGTTTAACAGATCAGACTGTTGCAGTAGCACAGCTGTGCTTCTGTCAGTGTCTGGCCAAGTTAAAACTCATGTATTCTCAGTAGAAACTTTACAAGTATTTTAGATTGTACATCTGTTTCATCTTTTTGGGGATGTTATTGTTATGAACATAACAATAACATAATTGTATGTGAACAGAAAGAGAGTTGCTGTCAAAAAGTGATTACAGACCTCATTAACATACTCTAAATTACCCAAGGATAGAATTCAGAGGAAGGAAAAAAGAAGTGTTTGTGAAATACAGTTGAAGGTAGGATCATCCTCCTCCAGGCTGGATCAGAAATGCCTCTTTTCTTCTGGCCTTCAGCAGCTGACACTGTTTGTGCCCTTCCCTAACAGCCTGAACCATCTTGATGTTTGCTCCCTATGATGGCTCTCTCAGGGTCACCTTACATTTCTCTTCTTACATTCCCTTGTACAACATCCACATGTACAGGTCTAGAAGCACACTGTGCCCCGAGCCAGGTGCCCTTTCCTCTGCTTTGGAGGGTTTGCCTTACAGTATGGCCCCAAAGGTATTAACTATGTTAGTGGCAGTGGTCCCTGTGCTGCTTTTGCTGTGCTGCCAGACAGAAATAAGTAGTGAGTGGGCCCCAAAATAGGTGAGTTGCCCATCTGCTTGACCTCAGCATCTCTCTGTCTGTACCTGTCTTTCACTGTGGTTCTGATTGTATGAAAGCCAAATGACTGTGGAAGAGGGATCCAGGAAAGTCATTTCTATTAAATAATACAATTGCTATTACTAAAACAGATTTCTTGTTCAGCTGCAGTTTGCATAGCTTTTCTCGGCCCTTCATTGGAGCTCTGCAGGCACATTGTGACCTGCAGGACTGCATCTTTTGTTCACAGGCTCTTCAAGGGGAAATGAGCTGCTCTCCAGACATTCTAGTGCATTCCAGTTAAATGGAATCTCTTAAAGTAGCCTTAAAATGCTGGATGTGATTTCCTCACTGGAAGGGTGTTAATGTCTGGCTTTAGCACAACCTTGAAGTAAAAGCCTGTCATGGTTATATACATAGATACCTGCATAAATACATACATACATGTATGGATGTATATACTTATATAATCTCCTTGGTCTCAGTTAAATGTCATTTTCTCTAAAAGAATTACTGTGGAAAAAACATTTTTAAAAGTTCCTGCATCTTCTCATAAAATCACTGTCTTCAACTTTCCCCTTTGCCATTTTATCACTGGAAATGTAGGGGAATGTAAGGGAAATTAAAAAGAGAAGGTTGGGGGAATGGAGATGGAAGGGAAGAAAAGTGGAAGAAGGAAAAAGCAATCTCCAGTGTTTAGGTATTTCCATGTATAGGAATTTAACCTAGCTTTTGGCAGAACTTCTTGGGCTTTCAATCAGTTGTATTTAAACATTTGTTCAACTGAAAATTCGATCACATTTGGCTTCATTTCTGTCTCTTCTTTAAAACACTTCCCACCCACCAACTTTTGTAAACTAAAGTAGTATTAGAGTATCCTGAGTATGCTAAAGTACTTTGCTCGGCTGGAACATTAAGTTGGGCAATTTGGTTAATCAAATACCAGCTTGTATTGGGTATTCTCTGGATGTATTTGTGGATTTTGGCATGCAAACTTCAGTTTTCATCATTACCTCTTAACTATGTTTATATTGGGAACTGCTTCTCATTAGATAAATGAGCCTTCTCTGAGCTCCACGTTATCACTTGACTGCTAATGGTACCTTTAATTCTCCTTTGGGTATTTTTCTATTATATTGTAGTCAACAATCTAGACATGTACTAAGTGTCTTCAGGAGCTCTGTGCATGTGGAATGTTGACAGAGTGTCCTGGCCACAGTTGGTTTTTCCTGACTTGCTTCATTGTTTTAAATCACAAGCTGTATTCAGTTCAGAAGTCCATATGATAGACATGAACTTTCAAAGCAAGTTTGGCCTGGTGAGTGATTTAGGCTGGTAATCACATCTGAGTGCATGATTGCAGCCTTCTCTTGCAGAGTATGAAAAAACTTCTGAGAATACGCACAGATTAAATGCAGGTGTCTTGAGTAAAGAGCCAGAGGTGCTTTACATCAAACTCAAATAAAAGCCTCATATTCTACTCAGGAGGTCAAAAAAATAAAAATATTTAGTATATACTGTAAAATACACTGTTTTTTGAAGGAGAAATACATTTGTTGGTTTTATTAGGAGAGGAGAATGAAAATATGTGCTTTATACCAGAGAAGCAGAGAAGACAAATTGCTTAAGATGCCTTTGTGCCTGAAAATGCTCTATATTTCATTTCTTCTTGAACATGTACCTAGATTTGCTTAAACCTTTGCTTCAAACTACTGCCACACTAATAACTTTAATACAGGCTTGATTTGTGCTAAAACCTTTGAAGATATTTTCCCCCATGTGCCAGACAAACATAATATATTTCAAACACCACTGATCAGTCTTTGAAAAATAGTGTCTAATACTGCAAGTCTCCCAACAGGTACAATCTCTGTGATCCTGTCTGAGGCAGCAGTTTTTATCCTCAGCTGCCTCAGCCTTCTGAAGCCCTTGTCCTGAGGTGGTCAAGCTTTCCCCCACCTTTTGGCCTTGCTAGAGTTGTGCAGTGACAGCTGTTTTGGGTGGGAAGTTGCAAATACTTGGCTTTGATCTGCAATACATGTTGGGGTTTTTTTCCCCTCTTATTTTAACCATTCTGCCTTTCATCCTCCTTTCATGGTTAGCCATAAGCCCAAAAATCCACTGTTCCCACATCTCCACCCTTGATGTGCACCTGTACTTCTGCTCTCTCAGGTTTTGGTGTGTGACAGGGGTTTCAGTTCTTGGTTTGTTGTCTGCAGGCTTCCCTCTCATACTCATCTGTGAAGCACCACATAAACACTACATACCTCTGAAAGCTCAGATACTGCGTGATGAAAGGTGATTTGTCCTGTTTAGACCTGTACTGCCCTAGGAGACAGGCAGGTGGCATTTTCATACCCAGAGATGTCCTGTTTCCATGACAGTGCTCTTACAGCATTTCACACCTTTTTGGTATCACCTCTTGCTCTTGAAGTATTGATGTCCTTGAAAACTTCTTTCAGGTTCTCTGTTTGCACATGCACTTGGAATTTCACTTATATCCTGGGAGGAGAGGAATACCTCTTTTTGTCTTACCTTTGCAATTGCTCCCAAAGCCAACCGTTTGGAAAAGATCTGCTTTTATCCAGTCTTCCTGGCATTTGGTTTCCAGAGGCCAGAACACAAAATGTGTTTCCTACCTTGCATATAAGATAATAAATACCTACAGTATTATTGGTGTGCTACTGATAAAATACATTTCAGAACTGATAATAATCTCAGAATCTGGCCAGCTCTGCAAGTATATTTAAATTGCGATGCAGGTATCAAAGTCTTTGAAGATTTGTTTCTGTCCAACTTGGGTACAATATTCTTTGATAAGAAACAGGTTGGAGAGCATGTGGAAATACTGATTAAACAGGCCAGGCTGGCTCTGGGAGAGGGACCCCTGCTGAAGCTCAGGAGTTGACGTGACTGAAGGTCCTGCTGCAGCCTGGCCTTCGCAGAAGCAGGAGTTTCTGGGACCTGAGCAGTGCCCAGGACTTGCCAAGGTTCAGGAATGGCTGGGGTGTCTGTTTTGCTGTTGTAGCATTTTTGTTGCTGATTGCTGTACTCCTTTGGGTAAATAATGCTTTCCTTGGAAAGTTGCCTGTATTCAGCATGTAACAGCAGCTTAAGGGAAATTTGTTCCAGAAGCCCATCCTGGTTTGAATATCTGAACAAAATGCCTAGAAATTGCAGATGATGAGGGATGGAAGTCTTCATGAAGTGGGCTGAGTTTTCACAAATCAGTAGGGGCACAGGACACGCCACTTGATAGTATAGACTCAGGCTGGAACTGTAACAGATACTCTTAATTTTGTGCTTTCAAAACATGCTAAACCCAATGCAAGTATCCAGGCTAAGGTCTGTATTAGAGGTTGTTCTAATGGGTAGTTCTCAGCCGATAAATAAAACTGTTTCTGACATAACTCAAACAAGATTTCATTCTGCCTGTGCTGTAGTTCATCTCATCTGTATCCATGCCACAGTGCCTCCCAGGAAACCAGCAGATACAAATTCACTGGACTTGACGCTGATGGTGAAGTGTTGAGGGCTCCTGGTCACATGTATCTGGGTTTATGGAGTGAAATGTGAAATCTCCTCTGCAATCATTCCTTCCAGCTATCTGAAAGATCTGCATGGATCTTCTCTCTTCTAATAAATAACCACTGTGAAGCAGGGATTTTTGAATTACACTATTTTTGGTAAAGTGAAAATCTTTACTTCAGCAGTGCTACAGTTACTGACCAGATACATCACTGAGGTCTGGATCATTGCTTCAGGGAGCAGATACTCAATCTGTATTAAAGCTCTCTGTCCAGAATTTAAGACTAGGATACCCTTACCCATCACCAAAGTAGCACTGTAGCCCTGTTAACAGCAATGTCTTTGGAGCTGAGCAGTGGCAGTAGCTGTTGCTACACCAGGAGGATGCTCCAGGCCCATCCCCACCCCAGAACACCTGGTGTCCCCTTTCAAAACCAGAAACTCACACACTCAATGCTGACATTTCCTCTGCTACAGCAGCCCCAGCCCATGTGCAAGAACATCCCTCCAAACTTCACATCCTTGCAAAAAAGCCATGCCCTGGCTGCAGCCTGTGCCCTGCTATTGGGGTTCCCTGTAATTAGGAAAGGCTGTGGATGGAGCCTGCAGGAGCCTGTTGTGGATCAGAGACAAGAAAGAGTTTTTCTGGTTTCAGGGCCACTAAATGCTGATTGTGTTCATGTTGCCCTAGAGGTGTTTCTGTGCCCTTCAAGGCTGCCAGTAGAGGTTGTGTGCTAGAGAGGACTTTTTTAGTTCCAGTGAAAAACTCTGAACAGGGCAAGGTCTTATTTATCACTGCCTCAGCTGAGCAGTCATAAAAGTGGCAATAATAGTTAGTTGATAGGAGCAGGAAAAAGGCAGGTCTCCAGCCCTGGGGAAGGTTTTGACAAATGGCTGCTCACTAGATTGGAGGTGTTGCTGGCTTGGAGACAGATGGGCTCATCAGTTGTATGCAGGTAATGCTACAGGTAAAGGAGAGAAATTACTGTAGGCGTAGTTGGGGTCATTACAACAACCTCTTTATCCTCCGTTGGCATCTTTTCCTTCATAGCTAATTCATCTTTCTTTGAAAGAGACCAGGGAGTGAGGGATGAGTGAAGTCTCTAGCACAAAGAAAAGGATGTCTCTTGATTTTGGTGACATGCATTAAACAGGTGTGTTTGTGACAAATCTTTGCCCCAAACTGTTTTGTGCCAAGTTACATGGGCTCCTGATTTGCAATCAGTTCATGACAGATTTAGTCCTTGCTTTTGCAAATTTTTGTCTTTTTTATTTTCTTTAGTGTATCACAATAGGTATCAGCTGGTTTTAACTGTAACCATTTGTCAAACATTTCTGTACAGATTTAGGTGAGGGCTAATTGAGTGTTAAACCCCCATACAGTCCCTTTCAAAAGGAAAAAAGCAGTCTGCACCTTGCCTTCTACAATGTTTTGTGCGGTACAGGTTTGTTATGTTTTTCCTCTCATGTTTCTGAATGAGCAAATATTTGTAAAAATAAATGTAATGTTTCAGGTAGGTATTTTGGAGTCTTGAGTCTGTTTCTTAATGTGAGCATCTATGCCGATATGCCTTAGGTGCCCTGAGGTCAACACTGAAGTCTTCAAAGACTGAATTAATCTGACAAAAGAAAATACTCAGGGCAGAGGCTGTAAGAATGAAAACAGAGAAGGTCACAGTCACTCCCTTCCCTCATTTTCTGTGGATTCCAGCTAAACTCTAAACTTTATTTGTTGCAACAGGATGTGTTGGTTACTTTATTAGAAAGAAAAAGAGTGTGTGGGGGAAGAAATTTGGGAATTCCTACATCAAAGGTCTTGGAAATGTTTTTGGACTTAAGATTTAATGGTAGAAATATTTAGGAGTGTTTCTAAAGGCAAATTGGATGGCATTCTGTATTCTTGACACTTACTTTGATTTCTTTTTGCAGCTTGTCAATATTTTAAATTTGAGAAAAAGTTGAGAAAAAATATTTCTCATGAGCAGATGAAGGAGTTCCTTAAAAGAAAAGCAGGCAGTAGAGATCTTTAAAGATTTTTTTTTAGTACACTCGTATTTTTCCCTTTTTGAGAACTATTGAAACTAGGTCTGTATCAATAAAGACAAATGTGTCATCTTCAAACATCTAAATGAATTAATGGCCAGTTACCTATTTTGTCAGACCAGGCAGTCGAAAACGGAGCAGCACCTTTGACAAGCCAGCCAAAGACTGGCAGGACAGGAGATGCCATCCCCCTTGTTACTCCTCACCTTGTGCTATTGAGCCACAGTTTAAAGAACCCCCTGTTTTGGAGAAGGGCTGTTGCCAAGCTTTTGGAGGTTTTCAGAACAGGCTCTGACACTCAGAGCTTGGAACGGGGACACTCAACCCATCATACATACAGCCTGAAATCACTATGGACTACTCTATGCACTGTGGATGATTATTTAGCTCTTATTGGTGCTCTTTCTAATTATCCCTACATTTCTTAAAAAGGACTGAAAGCCCATTACCACAGCCTGTGTTTTCAGTGTCATCCACATTTCCTGTCTTCCACAGCTTGCTCTGATAGTCCTATGCTCTTTCTTCTTCTTTAGAAATCTAAAAAACACATCTCAGCATAGCAATTTCTACTATAAGAGTAATGAGTTCTAATTGTTTCTTTGTTTTAAAGACAGCAAAAGTTGCTGGACATGTGATAGACTAGAAAAGAAAATTGAAATACAGAGCAAAGAAAGTACAGCCTGAGCACTGGGTGGTTATCAGATGGCCTATTTGCATATAATTCGGCCATTCCTTCATCTTCCCTAAACTGAGAAGACTGTTCCCCTTTCTTCTCTTCCAAGCTTACAGGGACCTGTGCTGATTTGAGGGCAGAAGTGAACAGAGCTTGATAAAATGTCAGACTTTTATGGGTAATGTCTGCTCGTTTCCTTATCTCTACCTTTCCATTGAATTTTGTAATAAAACTACTGATATGCAGATGAGAAGAGATTTTTCATACACCATTATTTGATTCTAAAGTACAGAGCCTTGAACTACATCCGTGTTTCCCTGCTGCATTCTGAGAGAGAAGTTTTGCATATCCTTGGAAATGAACATGGAACCATTGCCTGGCAGTGGTCTGGTGGCCTGTATCACAGGTTTTGGCGGTTTTGTTGCTTTTACATTCTTCCCCTAGCAGTTTATTGTTTATCCATATCAAAGTCACTGCACTGGCTGGATCTTGGGTGCAAATACTCTGTTCTTGTTTAGATTTCAGGAATCTTACCACAGACTGCTGGTGTGACTGGGCTGGTGGCTCAATCTATTTGCTTTTGCTGCTTTAAAAATGGGATAAAGTACCACTGCACTGCTACAGGGGTGTTATGAGGGTAAAATTCATTCCTAATGGCTGTGAGGTATTCAGATGCAGTGGTAATGAGGCTATATGGATGTCTGGAGTATGTGCTTCACTGCACATCTGAAGCAAAACACGTCTGTTTCCTTGGCAACCCCTCTGCATCTGTACCATTGTAGCTGCTCTCCACTGGATGTGGAAATATCAAGCACCATTATTGAATCGTGCTCACATTTTGCTTTGTTCGTATTCTGCTATTAAAAAAATTCTGTTTGTTACTTTGACACTGTGGCCTCTGAATGTTGCAGGCCTATTCCTCCCTCTGCCTTCCTTGTCTCCCTGCACGTCCCTCCCTCCAGCCCCCCTTTTCCTCAGCTTAGCCCTCTCCTCTGCTTACAGCAGAAGCCTCGAGGTCACCCACCTTTGGTGGGAAGCAGCAGCACTTCTCTAAGCAGTGCATAAATAGGGTAATATGGAAACACATCATGTACATGTCCATGCACTGCCCTTGAGGAAATAAAACAACATGAACTTTCTGAACACCAATTAGTGCTGCCATCTGTTACTGTCAGCAGATGTACGTGATAACCTTGTGTTTGCTTTCTTGGAAAGAGCTGTGTGTATTTCACTTATGTTATCCATAAAATCTCTTCCTTTTAGCAATGTAGAGATATGTGATACCATCTAGCAGTTCTATCCTGCTGTGTCATGGTTGTAGGAATGCCTTTACATTAAACAAATGTCACTGATATCTGCAGCTCTGAGCTGTGTGCAGTCACTGTTTCCAGACAGTGAGAGTTTATATCCCATGGAAGCCCAAAGACTGCTCTGTGAGGAGGTGCTCACCACAGCCTGGAAACTGCAGCCTCATCCTCCTAACGCAGCTAGTGTCCGTGTCTTCCTTCCAGCTGCTGTGTGTTGAGTGGTGGCTGCCAAAGAGCCAATCCTACATATAGAGAAAAACAAATACGTCATGTTTAAATAGTTGTCACCAATTCAAAATAAAAATTTCAGGTTTTAGGGTTTCTGTTCTTCTCTCTGTCAGTCTAGCCCAATTACCATGTAAAGATATAAGGAAAATATAGGAAAAAAAGAAGTGTTGAAAACACACCTAAGTTCAAATTCTTGTGCTCTGCTTATTCTCAGCACCTGCATCTCTTCGGTGCAATTTCTCTGGGATCCATTGCTCTGAGCACTACTTCACTTGCCTTCACCTCTGCTCATGAACAGGTTTGCATCTCTGTGCATTTGTGCTGGGTAATGTACCATGAAAAAATGCCTAACAAAAGGGTTAAGGTGTTGAAAGACTGAACATAAGAATCAATTTCTGGTTAAGAAATAGAAAAGGAAGCACAGAATGTGGGCCACAAAGCCTGTTCTGTAAATCTGCCCAGTCATTCAGTGCTTATCTGAGCATGATATTACCACAATTATATCTTTAGTGTGACTGAGACCTCCATCCATTTTCTAAAAGCTGGAATGTAAATAGATACAAAAGAAATGAGAATCTTCCCTATTTCTGGCAAGCACTGAAGACAGATGAAGGAGACTTTTATCTGTGAGATCTAGGAAGATTATCCTAACAGTTCCTCCTTACAGGTTAATGTTTATACATCTCCTTTTGCCTAAAATAAGTTGGTCTCTACTAAAATCTGTGTTCTAGAGCAATATCTGCTGCAAATTAAGACATAAAGAATTGCTCCACAGTATCCTGGGAGACCATTTTCCATTTTAAAATCAATTCTAATTAAATGTATGTACTTTAATGTTGACATAAATCAGTTCCAAATTTACATGCTGCCAATACCTCACGAAACATCATTTACCTTGATTCTAATGAGCTCATCCCTCAGTGTATTTTGTGCAAGTAAGTGAATTACCTTTGTTTTTACATGAACATAGATATACACACATATAGCATCTACATATGAAGAGGGTGCAAAAAATAATGGGGATTTAGGTCTTTTGGCCAGATTTGATTGAAATTTCCTTTAGCTGTAGGACTCCTCTGAAACAAAGTCTTCTAAAACATCCTAAGTAGGCTGTTGGGTAAAATCAGAATTCTCCTTATGTGTGGCTGTGAGAAAGCACTGACATAGATGTCTAATCCCAACAGAGTGGTCACTTTCTGCAGCTCTCCTGTAAGAAATGGAACTTCTCCCCACTTATTACTATTTCATGCAATCAGGTGTACTGATTTTTGTTACGGTGTTCTATTTCTCTGAAATTATTAAAGGATTTGAGCATTTTCCTAGCAGGTATTTTAAATAATGGACATGGCACTATAAGAAGTGTACAGAGAACAGCAGAATGTTCTTTGCATTTGAGTAGGTAGCAAGAAAGCTTTGGCTATGTGACAAAGAGATTTTATGGTACATGTGTTTAATGAGAGGCAGGGTAGAAGAACATATATATGTACACATATGTGTGTATATATATACATACAGACAAAAATACACCCCTGAAATATGGGAGCCATATGGGGGAACAGAGTAGTTCCCTGTACTGGAAAAAAGGCTCAAGTGTGACAGAAATCTCAGTGAAAATGAACTTCAGGATTCAGTAGGCACTTCTGCAAGGGATTAACAAAGTAAATGTAGACTTGCCTCTAACAAGAAACAGAGTCCCACATTCAATAAAAGGCAATTAGGCCATTATAGTTAGGTCATGGCAAAACTGTGTGAACCAAGGGAGCACACCCTTTCATATTTTAGTTCATATTAGAGTTGTGCACCACATTTCACATTGATTGGGCTTCTAGATTGCCTCCAATCAAAGAAAAGCCCAGGTCTCTTGATTGCATGGTGCTTAATGGACTGCATTTCTGCAGGGAATCAAGTCAAGCCTGTGTGCTGCCTTCAGTGGGAAAGCTGGTTTAAGAAACTCATTTCTTTATTCATAACAGCCTTAAACAAGAATTGTAATGCTGTGCCAAAGTTTACCACCTTCAAGGTGTGAAGTTATGGCTGGTTTTGAGGCCATGCTGCAAACCAGGTCTCTGAAATGTTTAAAATAGTCACCAGAAGCTCCCGAGCAGATGGTTTTGAAGGCAGCTTTGTCATCACCACTACCACTGCATAACTGCACAATAAATGTCATAGCTGAGTGCAAGTCCACAAAAGAAACATGGAAATCCATGAAAGCACATAAAGAATGAAGAGTGCAGTCTACCTTTGCCTTCCAGCTGTATGGTGAACAGCTACTGGGCACAGCTGCAAAGAGGAAAAGGAGCAGCATCCAGACCTTGGTTTAGTTGTATGCAGTGCATCTGATCACACCACATTATTGGGAGCTACAGATTTTGTAGCATCATGCAGTTGTTTCAGAGTTTCATCTTGACTTTAAGAACTGCTGTTGGGAAAGGCCCCCAGGTGATTATTCTCAGGATGCTCTTTTCTGACTATTCCTGAATGGAATGGTTAATTTTTATTAAAAGGTATTTTAATTAATTGAATTGCATTTTAATAAATTAAAATGCTTCTTTCAATTTATTTAAAATTAAGAAGAACCAGCGAATTTAAAATGCCTTTACATCTTAAAAGGGGTTTCATTTCATCCCAGCTCATCCCCACCCTTCTACTGATAGACTTTGGCAATTGTTTTGAGAAGAAGTGGTTTAAAAACAGATGTGGAATCTTGTATGGACACCGATGATTCTTCTTTCAGAAAACTGCTTTCTTGCAAATCCAGCAGTGATCTTTAATACATTGACTTATACTTTGACCTATGATTTCAGCATCTTCTAAACAATAATCTGGAATAGCAGCCTTCTTGTTGGCAGCCCTCAAATGCTTCTGTAGGATTAAGGAATGTAGTCATAGTGTCCAGGCCTCTGATTTTGCAGATTTTGCCAAGCTCCTAGAAATGAACATTGGAAGCAGCTTTGGGACATTCTTACTTGAGTTCCTGCCCCTACAAGCAGATCTGGAGCATGGAAGTTAAAAATCTCTATCCTCCTTCAGAAGAAGAATCACTTAGTACAGTCTCAGTGGGGACATGCCATAAGACACAATGTTCAGTCTCTGTGTGTGGCCATTACCTTGTAATGCGGACCAGAACTTATTTTTAAAAGGTGCAATAATGCAGTGGTAACACAAGTGCTTTGCCGCTGGTGGGGCTACAAACCACTTCATGTGTCCAAGAGACTTCAGTGGGTGTGATGAAGGTGAGATATGGGCTGTTCAGGTCACTGTAGGTGTGCCTGATTACAGTGTTGGATCATCACAAGCACACTCGGAATGGAAATTTAACCACGTACCAGGAGGTATTGCCTTCAGCTTATGTTTTCCATAAATTCATCTTCTTTTTCAGTGACTGTCAAGTGTTATAATCCATCAATTTGAAAAATATTATTCTTTTGAGTCTATTCTTAAAGAGGGCTCATCCATTCCCGTGAGCTGAAAGAGTTTAACATCATCAGCTGCTCTATTCCTGGATCACTATATGTGGGTAATTGCCTGGAATCCCAGCCTTTCCCATCTGCTTTCATTAAAGGACAGTTCTTTTCTGCCTTTAGGAGATTAAAACCAGACGTTTACTATTTGGGGTGTGACCACCAGGCATCAGAAGGAGATGACACTAAAATTCTGTTTGAAACAAACTAAGTGCAACAGGAGCTTTCTTGGGTTGAGTTGGAGAGTCTGTGTGTGTTTAACACATAAATGATGCTTCATGCTTCACCGAAGCCAAACCTCCAAAATATTCATTGCATTTGCACTGTTTGAAACTGTCTCTGAAGAAGTACCCTAAAATGGGAGGAGTGTAAACACTCTTTTCTTTTCACTGAAGACAAAGATTGAGCTTTCCTGGGGACAATTCTGAAAATAGTCATGAAGAGTTTCAGTTTGGGTGTTTCTTCAATCAATTTGTCTAAACTTAACACAGAGCAGTAAGGAGGTTAAATGGCAAGTCATGTAGGATCCCTAACAATACAGGACACAGATATTCACAGACATTCACAGATACAAATACACAGAGCCCTAACAAGAGTGGTAACATGTTGCAGTTCTACCTGCTTCATCTCTGCTGAGGTCAGGATGAAAGACATGGGAAGTGTAGAGACAAGTTCGGTCTTGGTTGTTTGTTATATCTTATCTATTTACAGTATTTACAGTCTCACTAAGCATGAGCTCCAATTTGCCAGTTAAAGAAACAAGACAAAATGGAGAGCTTCTAACTCGTACTGAGGCTATTTAAGAGATAATTACCCAATACCAAAGTGACACCTACATTATTTATGCTTTTGACCCAATAATGACCATTCAAGGTTTGCAATGCAGACATCTTTCACCCAGCTGGAGAAAACCACACAAATCCATGAAGAACAAGGAAGAAGAAGGTGAAGAAGAAGAATCCACACAATACCCTGAATCCTCCATCTTGGCCCACACACATTATTATATACCAAAACCCCAAATCTGTTTTCACCCTGTGAGATCACACAACACCACTCTAACTACACACCCACAACCCCTGTGCCATCACACAATCTTGGAAACCTGTTCCAAGGCCTCAAGTCAAATGCGGTGCCTCCTGAGGGTCAGCACCCCTCAGCTCAGAAAGCCTGAAATTTTCAGCTTCCAGGGTTCCAACAGTAACAGGGAGAAAGCAAAATACCCAAAATATTACCTGCGTGACTTGATGCACTGCTTGAAAATGTCCAGATTCCATGGCATTACAGGAATACACAGCATATTATTTTAACTTTTTTTTTCAACCACACAAGTTAGATTTTTCTTGTGTTTATGGATTTGTACTTATCCTTTGTAGTCTAATTCTTCTTAAATTCAGATAGAGGCGACTGTCTCCATTCCCCTAAAAAGCAACTGGATCAAGGCACAGAAGATACCTAAAAGAGGTATTGAAATCTCTGAGTCTGAAGACTTGCATTGTGGATAGTCCTGTGTTTCCACTGCCTTTGCTTCTGACTGGTCCTTTCAGTCAAACCTGCAGGAGATGCACGTGCCTTAGAGACACAGCTGTGTGTTTGCCTGCCATTTTCTGCTTCCCAAAACTTCCTCAGGGTGGCTTTCTAAAGTAGTGGATGGTGGCAGTTTCACAGACTCTTAAAATACTGTGATGAGAGATTTGTTTTTATAAAAAAAGATTTTAGTTTTCTTCAATAAGTTTTTAAAGAGCTGCTAAAATAAATTGACAATTAGTCATTCACAAACAAGATAGTGCAACACATAAAAAATTAATTCTACTTCCAACAAAACCGATGGCAAGGTTCCCACTGACTACACTGGGGCAGAATCTGACATTGGGTAGTTGACCTTCTCTCCTCTAAAGGCAGAGAGTTTTTCACTGAATATAATGAACACAAAAATAGCCACTAGAATAGCTGTATAACATTCAGGAACTAAGAAAGTCAATACTCCTTGCACTTAAGTAAGAACCAACAAGAAAAAATTACATGTCATTTGCTCTGCTCAAAGGAGAATCAGATTAAATTGTATTTTCTCAAAGTTTTTTTTTTATAATGACTCAAATATCATTGTTCAATGAAATTGAATAACCAATACTGCTGCTGTTTCTATTTTTTGTACTCCACAAGATAATATGGGTAAGCAAATGAAAGGAGGCTGTCAATACATGTATATATTCAATACAGTACCAGCTGTATGTGCAGGTGTGTGTAGAGGTGCAGTGTGCGTGTGTGTGCATGTGTGTATTAAAATAACATGTGAATGAAAAGACATAAGCATTTTCTAATTATCTTTAGGATATGGGCACAGTCATACCAATCACTCTGAGCTAGAAGAAAGCATATTTCCTCCCAGGATAAATATACCTTTCTGAAGTGAGGCTCACTAACATCCTTTTACTCAAAACCCTTGTTTTTTTTCAGGGAAAAAAAAAAGTCCAACAATAAGCACCTAAAAAAATATACTGCAATGTATTTCCTTGAGGTATGAGATTGAATTAAGTGAGGCAGGGGAGAGAATGAAATCTTATTGCCCCATCTCTGATGGGGGATGCCTGGATAAAAGACAGAACAGCATTTCCAAGACTATGTCTGCCTTTTGCATATGAAGGAAATCTGTAGGAGGAGTCTATGAAAGAGATAGTAAGAAATCCAGTCTGTTGTCCAGAAAGAACTGCATTGAGCTAAACCCTTCCCTGCATGACCACATCAACATGCAGCTCTTTCAAACCATGCTCAGGGCACCACCTGGGAGCTCCTGCAGACAGTGAGGACCTGTGTGCCTCAGTGTCTCATATGTCTCAAGGTGGGGTTGCAGATTTTGAGGCTTTATTAGTGATTTGATCTAGTTGTTTTTGTCCCATGCTTCAGTCCAAATTAAGCCTCTAGCTTGCTGCTGAACTGGCCACAAAAGTATTTCTGTTTCACTATCTATACATTAGGAATCATACTGGTGTTTTGAGATACAGATTTCAAATGCTAATAGTTGTTACAACAACTAAATATACAGATATCACTGTAAATTTCACAAAAACCCCCAACTCTTAGAGTTCTTATCATGTCATAAATGTCTGGACATGATAGGAGATAGGTTTTTGCTTTATAAACCATAAGAACAATACAGTTTTGCAGTGGTTGTCCAAGATACCCCCTTGAAGAAAAGCATAGGTTAAGCACCTTTTGCTGGCAGGCTTGTACATACCTTGTGGATGCACAGAGCCCCTGGAATAAGGTTAATACAGTTTCTGGTGAGAAAGCAGAATGTTTTATGTTGCCTTTCCTCACAGCTTTTCTTACTCTACATTTTTTCACTGGTGAGAATTTCTTGGTCCCACACTGATTCGATCTTGCTGCTGAAGCAGAACAGAAACACAAGCAGCAGTGTCCTTCTACACCAATAACCACATGGAAGAGGAAAAATCTCAGCCCAAAATATTATTTTCATAATAGTATATGTAAGAAGAGTTTGCAGTGAATAATCACCTTGGATTTTTTGTATAATTTTGGATTGATTTTTTTTTAAAGAAACAATTACTTGCAAAATTTTCCAAACCAAAACCCATCATTTTTTCTCCAGGTAATTCTTTTTGTTGGTAGAAATGTATCATTGCCTTTGGCAGAGTCTGAGTATGTTCACACTTGCCTTTGCACAGCTGCTTGAGCTTTCTACAGCAGTAGCAGGTAAGATGAGGGTCAGTAAGCAGAAATTGGGGTCAGTTTTCCAGATATCACATTACATAGCTCAATCACTATCTCTCTCTAGTATGTTTCATCTGAAGACAATAAAGTTTATCTGCCTTTTAAGGCAAGGTCACTCAGTTTCTCCCGATTCAATCTCCATTCTGTGACTTCTTACACAAAGACTCAAGTAAGATTTGCTCACAGCTATTTAGCATATGAGTGGGTGTAGTTTGATGAGAGGTGATTTGAGTATCTACAGAAAGTGGAAACAATGCTGACTTAGTGTTCCAGTCCAGTGTCGTCTTAATTTAAAGGAAAGGGAATTAAACCTGAAAAGAAGCTACAGTATCACAGCGTGATTTCTCCAGTGGGAATCTTGCATACAAGTCACAATAAACGTGTGCAATTCAGAAAGCACATTTTCCTGCTGTCAGGTGGGAGAGATCAATGCATGAAGTAATTGGATGACGAATAAAGCAACAGCAAAGAAACACTTGTTCAAGTGTGAAGCTACAGGATAAACAGAATTCTCCTTGCTGTGCTGCAGTGTTTGACTTTTCCCTTGGGGAATTCCCAAGCCCTGGCCCTGATCCTCACGGAGGATGGCAGAAGGCTCCATCGGGAGCTGCTGCGCAGGGAGCTGCTGCAGCCAGCCAGGGGTGAAGGGCACAGGCAAAGACAGGGCTGGAATATCCGTGTGACTGACCCAGAGGGGACCCATGTAGCCAGCTCCTGTTCATTTGCATGTTAGTCTTCAAAGTAAGTCAGCATTTTCCACAGAAGCTGGAAATGACGGAGCCCTGAAATACAGTCATTTGGTGACATCAGAGCAGTGAGATACAGCTCCTTGCCATTGCTGTCCAGATGATTTGTGCTTTTCATTACAGCAGTATGATAATAAAATCAAAGTCTGGGGAAGCAAAATGACAGACAAAAGCAGACGCCTGCCAGTAGTGTGGTATGACAAAGTCCCTTGTTCTCTCTGGAAATATAAGCCTTTTGCATCAGTAGAAAGCTATTTAGTTCATTCTCATTAAATTTATTGGTAGGGTGACTTTATATAGGTCTGACAGAATGATTCGGTAAAGCTGGCAACTGCATTTTTTAAAGTGTCTTTTGTTCTAACACTGAAATAGCCCACCAGGAAGTAAACCTGGCTTTAGTGGTCAACTTCAGCAATTAGTGGGAGAAAATAGCCAGAAGATGATGAGGTCTGCAAAGCAATTCCTTTGTTGGTTAATCACACCTTTATGGAAAGACACTGAAAGCCTGAGAATGTGCTACTGCAGGATTCAAGCTCCACTGCTTTTCTCTGTATGTTTAAGGATGTTTTACTAGGGAAACAAGAAACACAAGAAAGAAAATGTTGCATGATTAAATGGTTTGGGTAGAGGGGAGAGGCTTGATTATTGCTTAAAACAGAATAGTAAGAAATTGAAATTTAGAAAGGGTCATATTTTTTTTTCAGTGGAAAAAAGCTGGTGTCCAGCTCACAGCAATCTGACACTTTGATTTGCAGGAAAATACGTGAGTGAAAATCACAGTAGGGGTAAAACTGCTTGAGAGGGATGTTAATGAAAGGAGGATATCTTCAGAAGAAGAAACAGAAGACAGGCCCCTTAGATAAACATTTGTAATGCAATAGAGTAATAACTCAGGAGCCAGGGGCAGAATGCTCATGGTTTTATATTGCACATGATGGAAACAGACCTTATAGCATACCATGAGTGATGGAGGGTAGAGGTGTCTGGTTTTGGGCTAAATCTCCTGTGGCTCTATTAGTGGACAGTAGCAGTTCCTCCTTCCACAAGGGAATCCCCAGGGAATGGGGACCCAAACCTGTGGCACAGAGGATAAAACAAGGCCATGCAGCACAGCAGGGACAACAGGGTTGCTCAGCCCTGTGGCACTTCAGCCCCAGCAGGGTGGCATTCCACAGAGCAGTAAAGTGGTCCAGCCTGGCCTTACTCCAGCCTTAGGCTATTCCCAGATATTGCTTTTCTTGCTCACTGCTCCATGTCTGTGCCCAGATCTTAAGAGACATTTGTTTCAACAGGAAAGCCTGCTCTTTTGAGAAGAAATAGCTTTTCTGGTTGGTATCCTGAAACTACCCACCATAGTGCTGGTGACTATGCAAGGCTGAGAGACGGAACACACACCTGAGCGTGGGCCACAGCAGCATCTTTTAAAGCATCCACAGATACTGCAGCAGTACCCAGAATAAGCTTCAGAAGCAAGGACTGAGTTAATGCTGGATAATTTCTTGCTGAATATTAAAATGTCCCATTTAATTTAATGTTCAGCGTGTTGTGGTTTTAGGGTTTGGCAGAGGAAAGCTGGGAGAAACATCAATAGTCATTGATGTTCTGCTGTAAGTTGTGGTATGGTGCTGTATGTTGTCATCTAAACATTAGGCCACTTGTACTGAAAGGAAAGCAGAAGCTATCTGCTTCCTGTTTGAAGAAGAATATGAAAGACTATGAAGCACCAGATAGAAAATGAGGACTGATGGGTGCTCTGAACACACTAAGCATTATACAGAAATACTCTAATGGCCACATGATTACTCAAGTTTTGAGTTTTGCAAGATTTTGTTTCTGGCACTTTATTCAAATAAGAAGTAGAGGAAAAATACAGTAGGCTATGTTGTAAAATAGGGGTGGATCTGAAAATAAATACTTCCCTTGCACCATTTAATAATCATTTAGTTTACAAAGAGGGTTAAACAAACTGAAATCTATTAAAAAAATAACAAGCATATGTCTAAGAAAGTAATTGCCCATACTAGAATCAGACTAACAAAATAGTTTCCATTTGTAACTGCATATGCAGCCAAATCCTTGTAATTTTCATAGTAATCTGAAAACTGAGTCATGACCACTTCAGAAATATCTTTGTCTTCACTGAGTTTACAGAAAACTATAATGAGTTTAAAACCACCATTTAAAAACTGAAACACATGGGTTTTTTTTCAGAATATTGAAATTGGGAGGTAGTTAAAACTACAGTTCTTGTTTTTGTTTGTTTTGTTTTTTCCCCATTTAATCTCTGTGTAGCATGGCCTGTTGCTTACTAAATATTATGACTACAGACAGCTGTGTTTATTTCTTTTTTAAAGAAAGTAGCAGCTAGAAAAAAAAAATCCTTGTTCTGTTTTAATTCACACTTAGAAAATGTAGTGATGTCCTTGTAGTCTTAGTAGCTCATAAGATATTAGGAAGAGAAAGAAATCTACAGCATACTTTTAACCACTTTCCAAGTTATTTCATATAGAGAAAAGTAGCAGATCGGTCACTAGCCATGAAATGCAACTGACTTACAGGAGCCTGTTTAAATGCTAACAATCATTAATGCCGGTTAAGTAATAGGACATACACAAATAATCCACTTTTTTCTATACATGAAGACACATAAGCTAATGTTTGCTCCGAGGTTTTCATCACCCTAGTTAATCTTCTCTTGATCCCTGTCCTTCTGCTTAAAACATTTCAGGCACATTCTACATAAAGCTCTTCTAACAGAAAACATCAGCTTAGGGTAATGAATGAAAGACAGTGCTTCACTGACCCTGGCAGAGTTACTTTACTTCCATTTACTTTCAACAAACACATGATTTCCATATATATATATATATATATTTGTATATATATCTTAGGCTCTGAGCAGCACTGTTACCTATTCATGAAACATTTTCAAAAGACTTCTGTTACCCTTGCATTATAGAATTTTGTAGGAAATAAACTACCCTGCAACATTAACAGAGAATGTAATCCTGGCCACAGAGGCCTTTAGGAAGCTTCAAAAAACACAGGCAGGACCTTACAGTCTCCAATGCATGCTCCAGTTTCTATTTTTTTTCTCATATAGCAGTGCAATGCTTCTGTATTTACTAAATTTTCCAAATGCTTTTTAAAATATTAGAGAGTCATCGTTTTATAAGTAATTTAAAGCCATTTCATGCAATCTACTCATATTCAGAAACACAAGCTTCCTTGTTTAATTTTTGGTGAAGAATTATTTTGTCACAGTACAGTCCACCCACAATAAGGGGTAACGGCTCACTGTGCTGTCCAGGAGCTGGGCAAACTTACACAGTTCAAATTCTTGTTTCTCTTTGCCTTCCTTGGAAAATAAATCATCATCCAGTGTCTTGGAGAATGACTGGCAGTCCTCTCAGCCTTAACCCTAGACAATGGACCTCCAATCTGTCAATCTCTGTGCTTGCCTGCAGGTTTCCACCCATCACTTTGCCTGGGAGCAGCAGGTTGGAAGCAGCTAATTTTACAGCCTCAGGTCCTTTCTATCGTTTGTGCATGCCCAGGGTGGCTTTAAAGTTTAGTTTTAAAAAGCCAAATTGCCAGCCTGTGGCAAGCCTGTCCTCTTGACAAGCACAGGGTTAGGGGTGGGTTCCACGTTACCCACTGCCAATGCAGCTGCTCTGGCACTGGGGCTTGTGACCATCTTAAAACACCATCAGACCCAACCAGCTCTGGTACCACTAAGCACCAGAAATTGGCCACTGGGGTCCTGGGACTTCTGGAGTCAGCAGAAGACTTCAACACAGTCAGGATTTCAACCACCAACCAAATTAGACAAGTAGTAGGAACTGACTTGTCTGGAGTTAGCTTGAAAGCACTTCCTATACTTGCAACTTCTAATTTTATCATCATCTGCTGACATACACTGTCTTGATCTAGAGGAAGGCACTGCCCTAACAGCCAGCCCTGTGGTGTGCTGGCATGTTCACCTGTGCTGTAGCCCAGCCCCACTTGGCTGCCTGTGGTACTTGCAGCAGAGGCCTTGGCTGGAGGTGGTGGGACTGCACTCTCCTCAGTCCAGCACAGCATCCTCACATCAGCTTCCCCTGACTTTTAAAAAACCTTCTCACCGTCTTAGTTTTTATTGGAGTGGGATTGAGAAATAAAAGGATGAGAAATTTCTCTTCTCTTTGTTGGTCTCCACCAAAATTAACACTCCTCCTACGCTTCAGTCACACCTTCTTAGCAGCCAATTAATGCCTGAAATGTGAAAGCCTGACTTCATGCCCTGCCTTAATCTCTCTGACTCACTCATCCCCAAACCAGTCCACATACCTATGCTTTGAGCTTTTCTTTTGTCATCTTCATTATGTAAAATATCTTCTACAGAAAAGAAAATGTTTCTGGGCAGAAAGTTAACTGTGAAGCATAGCCAAGGTGTCTTTTATTAACAGCTTGGAATATTTAATTCCATATTGCTATTCAACTCTGCAGTTTGCCTCATTGATAAAAACATTACCGTTACAGACATATGATGGTAAAATGTGCATGAAGTATGATATAAGTATAAACATGAGAGGAAAAAGAAATATGAGAAAATTAGGTACTGAGAATAGACACATATTCATGCCTTAGAAATGCAAGAAAACAAGATGAGAGGAAAACAGTTTTATTTAATGAGTTTATATATATTGGTTATTAAAATGCTTACATGAAAATGTGACTAGGAATGACTGTAATCGTATATAAAATAGTGTTTTATTGTACCAGCAGCTTTCTCCAGATAGCTAGCAACGAAGGGTGAAATATATCTCAACTGCTACCAATATATTATTAGTCTGCTTACAAATTTAACAATTTAATTGCACAGTCCTGCATCAGCTTGTCTCTTTTAAAAATAATGACATTGAAGGTGAGAATGAAACAAATAATTTCATGTTGCTAAATGATTCACTATGGCAAAACTCTAAGGTCTGAATGCAACAGAAATACAGAGAAATTACTGGAAAGACTAACAGAGAAATATTTCTTCTTAATGATGTCACATTTAGTGGCCCTCCTGCATTGGTACCAGTGTATTAGGTAAATCCTCCAGGTCTTCTAGGCCAGTGGAGCTTTGCATTATTGATGTCTGATGCTTACATCAGCTTTCTGTCCTTCTCCTGTCAAATTCAGGCTTCTATTAAGCAGTCAAATCTGCCATCACTGGAGGCCTTCTTGTGAGAAGAACCAGATCACAATTGTATGATGTAGGAAACAACTAGCTAGTTTGGAAACATTGTTCTTTCCGTGGAGAAAAACTCATCAAGCTCAGAAGGGCCAGCACATGATACCTTTTATTTCCCTTTGCACCCAAGTACTGCAAACACATGGCAATGCTACCATTTGTCTCAGTGCACAGTTCAAAAATGCTTTACAGTCTGGAGTTGTGAGGGGAGAACTTTTTTTCTTCCATGGTAAGTGGCTATCTCAGCATCATGTGATATTGCAACATTTTTTATGAAATATAGGTTTTCCTCCTTCTACTCCTTCAGCCAAATTCTTAAAAAGAGTCAGTGGAAGACACCTACAGAAAATCAGACATCTTCACCCCATCCCTTTTCCCAGTTTAGAAGAAACAAATTACAGTAAGTTAAACACACATGAACAAGTGGCAGTGGGAGTGCCTATTGTCCTGTCTCCTGCCATGGCTGTGTCTGCACTGTGCATTTCAGCTCTTACCTCTGATCTCTTCTACTCACTGATAAGATGTTTTGAAATTAACCAACAGCATTTGGTCATCTTTCTCTTGCTTCTTTTCAGCCACAGAGATCTGTGTCTGGTCCCCAGGATTTGAGTGGAGGGAAGGCTGCATGGTCACAGTGTACTTCCCTGCTTCACCAAATCATCTGTGTGATGCAGGACAGCTGCCAGGCTGCCTCCATCTCTGCAAATACACCTTTAAGAAAACTGTCACACAGGATGAGAAACAAATTTATGACTTGATGAGACTGAAATGAGGGAATTTACACTGAGGAAAAGCCACAGCCATTGCAGAGTACTCCAGACTCAACTTCAGTCACTGTGCAGTGGCTGATGGGTGGTCAGGTTTAAGCTGGTTCTTTTCCCCATGCCTTTGCCTTACCCTCACCAACTTGTCACAGGCAAAATGGTACAAAAAGACAGAGCTGACTCAGTTTGCTGTATTCAGTGCACAAACAAGGTCCTGTTGGAAGGCAGTGTGAGAGCACCTCAATCTCCAGCTGCCCCGTGGCTGGCTGTGATGGACTCTTTGCCAGGGGCTTGACAAATGTCTGGGGCAAAGGAAGAATGCTTCTAGAAATGAAGTGAGGTATGGAGGGAGTTAAGGGCCAAGTGGGCTCCAAATACAACTTGGATCAAACCAACTTTGACTGATCTTCCAGCTATGCTAGACAGGAGTGTGGTTACAATCTCCATGTGTTTGTGATATGTAATTTCTCCATTTCTGAGATGAATATGGGGCATTAATTCTTGAATAAATTTTTGTTGAGAACCTTACCTGTGTAAAAAAATGGCAAGTTCAGTAGATTAAATAGTCCCCAGAAAAAGCACATTAGTTTTAACATGATTTGGTTGATCAGAAATTAAATTGTGGAGGGACACATACATAGTTTTTCTTTCCTCGATACAAATTCATTCAAGTCAATTTAAATAGATTTTAAAAAAACCTCTTTCTCTTATCACTGAACTGAAAATCCATTACTCCTCATTTAAGTCTCTTCATTCTTATTTCTAATTTTTTTTCCTCTTCATTTATTAATGAAGTAGATATGCTTTCTTATTTGAGCAGAGCATAGTAATTACCCAGTTACTGATGCCTCTTTTAATGTATGATAGTCATGTCTACAAATTGAAATTTATCTCCGAAAATGTGTGCAGGTCAGAAACCCTTTCTTTAGCCCTGTAGTAATTTCTAATGGTTTGGCAGCACCTTACTTGTCTAGAAAGCAGATGAACACCCAACATTGGGCATCACCTGCAACAGTGCATGAGGACCTGGCAGGATACTGCAAAGATGGGCAGAAGCTGGTTCCTCCCACTCCAGCCGACCCCAAAAACAACTCCTTGTTTGGGCAACTCCTTGGCTGGGAGGTGAAAAGGGAACATGTGAGCCCTGCCCTGGGAAAGGTCCCTGAGAAATGGCTGTGACTTTGCAGCAGCAGTGACAATCCAAGTTTCTACTTGGCATTTTCCTGTGAGGCCCCATTTAGTCTCTGGGCTCAGCTGATTTGTTAGGTGTCACAAATGGCATTGAAACAGATGGACATTTGTTTAGGCAGCCAAGACATCCTGTAAATCATGTTGCCCATAAACTGTCCAAGTCCATTTGCAGTCAGTAGGAATTTTGTCATAGACTTGGGCAGGGCTGGATGAAAGTCAGCTTGTGTTGGTGGAGAGGGGTGAGATTCACAGCCACCTTCCTTCAACACATATCTGTCAGTAGCTGGGGCTACAGGGGTATTTTATCACCTGTTCGTAACTGCCCTGGATGAATTTTCAACTTGAGTCAGGGTGAGAGAGCATCCAAGATCATCCAGCTGGAAATATCAATTGGAGTCATCACCAGCAGGATCTGACTTCTGTATTTTATCCAAGACTAGACCGGGACTGTGTTTTGATGTGCAACATCAGTGCCTGTCTCCCTTCTCCAAACCCAAGGGAAATTGTGCTCCCTGTCCTGCTACCTTGGTCCTACACCCATCCCTACCTTCTCCCTCCCAGCGCCCTGAAGCCATTGCAGGGAGACTGTCAACTCCCTGCCCTGTTTTATCTGGCTAAAATCCTGTAATAGCTAGACCAACTGACAAATTTGAAATACAAGACCAACTGACAAATTTGAAACAAATGCAGCAGACCGAGTTTGTTTCCCTACTCCTGATTTTAAGGAGTCAAGATGAGCACCCAGACTATTCCTCCACCAGAACTGCTGGGAGTGAATCCAAACTCATCCCCTTCACTCTCTCTTCCTCTTTTTACTTTGTTACATTCAAATTTCAGTCACAATCTGGATTTCTGGTTCTATCCTGTCTCATGGTACTGAGATTTGAGAACTTTCTAGGAAATTTCTGCTGCATTTTGCAACAGTTAATGATCAAGGAGACAACCAACTCTGTGGTTCAGCAGGACAGCAGCAGTCTGGGGAGCTGGCAGGTCAGCAGGTCACTGCGTTTGCCAAAGGAGGGAAATAAATACAGCTCCTTACATCTGTTATAACACTGAGATTGCCTGAGCTCTCTATAGCTTTCTTGCTACAGTGGATTTCCTAAAAATTAACTTCATGCTGATCCACAGCGCAGTCTTGAAAACTGCCACTGAAAGGCATTGCAGTTAGTCACAGATCAACCCAGGGCTGCTGCCTTGAGGCACAGAAAAATACAGCAGGTGGGTCTCAAGGAGAGTCCCTGGTCCATGCCTCTGCTCCAAGTGGGATCATCTGTTTCTTGCTTAACATTTGTCCACCCTGTTCTAAAAACCTCCAACACCCCATGGTTTCCCAAGGTAATCTGTTTTGAGGCTTTATTTGCTTTCACAATGAAAAATCTGCTTCTAATATTGATTTGTATCTTTCCTGCTGGAGTTTGAGCAACATGTTTCTTTTCTGAGCCTTCATGACCACAGAGAAATAAAAATCCCTCCTTTCTGCAGTAGTCTTCTAGATATTAGAGAACTTTCATCATGAATTTGACATGTTTTTTAGGCAGCTAGTTCAACTTTTACTATTTCCTTGAAGATTATATGGTTTTAGATTGCTAATAATTATTACTCTCTTCTTAGTATCTTCCTGGAAGTGTGATGCCTAAAACTGAATATTATGTCCTTGTTGAGGCTGTTCCAGTCCTCACTGTTGACTAGGTCTGAGGGATGACTCAGTGCAAGCCATTTTCCCACTCATATATTCCAGGCTGACTGTGTACTTTTTCTCTCTGATAAAACATTGTTCAGCAATAATTGAGACCCTTTTTTGAAAGGCTGTTACATAAAGCACCTTCAATCTATGAATGTGATTACTGGCAAGGCTTTGGTAGCGGGGGGGGCTACAGGGGTGGCTTCTGTGAGAAGCTGCCAGAAGCTTCCTCACGTCCCACAGAAAAAATACCAGCTGGCTCCAAGAGGAACCCACCACTGCCCAACCCTGAGACCATCAGTGGTGGTGGTAGAGCCTCTGGAATAAGATATTTAAGAAGGGGAAAAACAATGGTGGAGAGAGGAGTGAGAATATGTGAGAACAACTCTGCAGACACCAAGGTCAGTGCAGAAGGAGGGGCAGGAGGTGGTGCAGGAGCCAGAGGAGAGATTCCCCTGCCCCATGGTGAGACCATGGTGAAGCAGCTATGCCCCTGCAGCTCATGGAAGGCCACGGGGGAGCAGAGATCCCCCCACAGCCTGTAGAGAACCCCACCCTGGAGCAGGTGGACTCACCTGAAGGAGGCTGTGACCCTGTGGGAAGATAGTGCTGGGTCAGGCTCCTGGCAGAACCTGTTGACTTGTGGAGAGGAGCCCACGATGGAGCAGGTTTTCTGGCAGGATTTATGATCCTGTGGGGCACTCACCCTGGAGCAGCCTATTCCCAAAGGGCTGCACCCCATGGTAGGGACCCACACTGGAGCACTTCATGAAGAACTGTAGCGTGTGGGAAGGACTCAAATTGCAGAAGCTGGTGGAGGATTGTTTCCTGTGGGTGCAACCCCATAGGGGAGCTGGGGAAGAGTGTGAGGAATTCTCCCCCAAGGAGAAAGGAATGGCAGAGGCAACATGATGACTGAAGTTCCCCACCCCACTGTGCTACTGCGGGGAGGAGGTAGAGCAAATCTGAAGTGAAGTTAAGTCCAGGAAGAAGGGAGAGAGGAGGGAAAGGTGTTTTAAGATTTAGTTTTTATTTTCTCATTCTCTTATTCTGATTTGATTGGTAATAATTAAGGTAATTTTTGCCAAGGTATGTCTGTTTTGCCAGTGATGGTAACTGGTGAGTGATCTCTCCCCATCCTTACCTCAACCCATAAGCCTTTTGTTAAATTTTCTCTCCCCTGCCTAGCTGAGGAGGGGAGTGCTAGAGTGGCTTTGGTGTCCAGTGTCCAGCCAGGGTAAACTCACCACAGTCCTGCTTGAAGTGATACCTTTCACTTGCATTTACTGAAACTCATCCTATATTTTCATCGTATTTTTCCAGGTTGTTAAGATTGGTTTGAATTCAGCTGTTGCCTTTCTTCTGTTCTTCCCAGGCTTCTGCTCCTCCTTGCACCACATCATCAAGTCACTTGATAGACAGAGTCTGTATTTCACAGTCTGAGTCTTTAGTGAGGAACTGGACAAAATCAGGTCTGGGACAGACTTATGCAGAGCTGTTCTCTGTGCCACCTACAGAAAACTCTCTGGGTACATTTATTAGCCAGTTTTTGCCAACCCCAACACAGCTTCACTCAGATTACATGTCCACAGAAGGGATTAAGAGCATTTCTTACCCCTATATGCACCAATGAACACTTTATTGGAGTGCTGGTGTGGGTTCAGATCTCATTGGACAAAATTAGATTTGGATCTGAGACCTCATGATGTTATTTTTGAAAGTCCCAACCACCAAAACACTGAATGAGTGAAGACACCTTCTCTGCGAGCCTTTCTTGACCTTCAGACTATTAAGACTATTTTTGCTGCTTCTTGTCTTCTTGTAGCAGTTCTTCATGAGCATCAACTTTAAGTTAGTTCATGTTCAGTGACTGTGTAGCAATACAGCAGAGGATAATGGCCAACACAGTCCACTGCTGTGTCTTGGGGTCATGGTTTAGTAGTGGACTTGTCAGTGTTAGGTTAATGATTGGAATAAATGATCTTAGAGGTTTTTTCCAATCAAACTGATTTGATGATTCTATGAGTACCAAGAAGGCTCTGTTACAGCCTGCAGAATGATGTCCTTGTGCATGACTTCAGGGTATTTTTTGTGCATACGCAAGAGATAGCAGGAGTATTTTTTTAATTGTAATGTCCTCTGTGATGCAGAAGTCAAACTTGGTGCAGCATTGGTGTTGTCTGCTTGGATTAGACCTTGTGGTGACCTATCCTGCCAAATGTGTTCAGTTTTCCATAGAAGTGGTTTAGCTGGTTCACTCTAAAAACAAGCTTGAGAGCAAGCGAGGCTGCCTACAATGTGAGCAAAGTGGAGGCTTTCTGTGCAGGAAATGTGAAGGCTAGTGATCAATAGCTGCAATTTATTTAAGAGTCACTGCCATTAAATTGCTTTCAAGCACTGTAATACATCAGTAATTTCAGCTGTGTTACAACTGAGGCATCTACAATCAGCTCCAATCACTGGAAGGCTTTTGGAGTTTGATTATTTTTATCTCTTCTTTCATAATGACTGTAGCTAAACTAGCAGAAGAAAAGGAGAAAGTGATTGCAAATTGTCATCTATAGAAGACAAAGTCTGTCACAGTGGCAAAAAAAGGGCAGGCTGTTTCAATGCCAATGGCAGTGGTGAGATGATCCATGCATACCTCTTGGGCGCCAGTGTCATTTCAACAGTACATGATTTGCTTGTAGATTTTTCTGCAACACCAGCTCAGAGAAACACAAAATAAGAGAAATGGTAAAGGGAGAAATGAATCAACACAAACTGAACTGTGATATGCACAAACAAGGCCCTAAGTGTGTGCCTGAACTGACAATTTTGACCACTACCATAAATTGTACGTATTTTGTGTTTATTCCAATATGATTGTTTCTTTCAGCTACTGACATCTATTGAAGTTTTAGTAAATGTGAGATGTAATCTGTTTGGTTAAGCAAGGAAAACACTTCTGTAGTAGTCAGTATTGTAACAATTTATATTGAAGGTAAAAGGACAGGGTGAGATACGGAGGAACTTGCACTATATCATAACACTGCCTTTTGCCATTTGCTGTTGGATATGAATTCCTGAGGCAGTTTATTAATTCCTGTAATCTTAAAACAGGAAACACTTTTTTTTTAATCCAAAGTCATTACAGAAAATAACACAACGATAAACTTCTAGTCTAAAAATTTATATTAAAGCATCTATTCAGAACTGTCATGAATCTCACTGAGTTGTAGGATCTTACTTATGACAGTCTGCATTTTATTCATGTCCTGCTCATTAGTATCGCTATTAATACAGTTTAATTCTAAATCTCCCAAATTTAATATAGATAGACTTATCTGGAGTAGCAGCCCAAACTGTTGGTGCAAGAGCCCATAACCACAGGATAAGGTATGGGGATTCATACCTCATTTCTGTGTTGTGATCCCAGAAGGGAAGTAGGTGCCTGCTGCAGAAGGAAGGTGCACAGTCCCACCTGTTCCAGGAATCCTCTCTGCAGGCACTGTGCAGAGCTGTTGTCCTTGTCTCTGAGCTTTCTGCAGCCATGAGGGTTTATCATGCTGGTTAAACAGGCTGGGGGAAGTCATGCATCTGGGAACTGGTGAAAAGAAACTACCTACATCCCAAAGTCAACTTCATTGAAAGAGAAATCCAAACAGAGAATTGCCTAAAAGCTTCATATTTTATTTCCTGAATCTCTCTTGGTCAGAAGGAAATGCTGGTGAAGGAGAAAAATCATCATGTGACACAAAGTCGTGAGAAAAGTTCTGTACCCCAAGTCCTTTCCATGCTTTCCAGTCTGGAGCTGACAGTGTTACAGCTTTTACTGCTGCCAGGCTTGGGATTCTGCTGGCTGCCAGTGCAATACAAACAGGGAAATTAGCTGGAGCTGTTTGGCAGGGACTGTTGGAGTCACTTTCCACAGCAGGCACTGGCCACCAGCAAAGGAGCAGCTGGGGAGCTCTGCTGAGCAGTCCTGGTGTGTGCAGTCCCCAGCCACACGGCCCCATCCCTCTTTATAGACTGCCTTTAAACAGCTGTGGGCTGCAGCTAACTGTTTTAACACAAACCATTTCCTTTAAGCTTCTCGGAACAACAGAAACATGTTTGCATCAAGTCCCAACATCTCTTCTTCCAGAACCACTTTCATTACCAGGACAGAGGAGGATGGGTAGGAAAATAGTAGTCCATCATGCAGGGAGTGTAGAAGTGGAAGAAAATGGAAATTTACTAATACAGTTTTATATAAAATAATAAAATTTTCCAGGGTAATGGGACAAATTAAGTACACCTACTCTTATACGCCCTGTCCCACTTGTTAGTTTAATGTTTGTATCTTTCTGTTGCTATATAATTAAAATCTGACATGGATTTACTGTCCAGTGCAGGTCAGATGTCAGTAACACACTAGATCCTGTAATGCGAAAGCTAGTGTTTTAGAAACAATTCCTTTCTATGGAAGGTGAGGACTCCTTTAGAAATTTCACATACTGCAGAGCAGTGCTTTGAACTTGCCCTTCCTGATCATTGGTCACAGATGTGTGAAAAATTATCCCTAAGGGATTACAGGTCACTTTTAGGCTAAAAGTGAGTACTCTAGAGGACTGGGATTAAGCCATCTGGGTTAACATTATGGAAGTTAGGTATTTGAATGCTTTTGGAATTCTCAGCATCAGTAATCAGCTGGAGTGAGAACATACACAGGGAGAGCTGCTGCAGAGTAGTGGGAGAATGGGAGGTTTCCATCCTTGCTTGACTTGTGGCTTTTCTCTGTCTGGAGAAAATAGCCTTTGCTCAGTTCATGAAATGGGAATTTATAGAACAGGATTTTTTTCATCTTCACTTGCAATGCAAGAATTTCAGCAGCAAGGCTTTTATTCTATTACAAAAAGAGGTAGATATTCCTTTTCTTCTAATCTCAGACCCAGTTTCTTGCTCTGAAGTACAGTGTAAAATCTATACACCTGCATCCTACAATGCTGTAATGAACAGTGCCATGACCTGTAGGTCTTCTGTCTTTTCAGTGAAAAGCAAAGTCAGGTCTGTAATTCTTCCAGCTGCAGCACTTGGCTTTCCCTTGATGCCTGAATTGGTCTCTTTAGTTAGGTTGGCCAGGTAGAAACAGGATAGATGGTTCAGACACTGTAGGACTCAGACATTAGCACAGTAAAGACAGAGTTTTCTGGCTTTGTATGGGACTTGCTTTCGATCCAGAATGAATTTCTTCTTGGCAGTTAGCCTGGCTAAGTCAGATAAACATACACATTTTCTTGAGCTCTGCCTTGCTTTGTCCATTCCTTAGCCACTCTGACATGTTAAACCTGCCTTCCTTGGAGATGTAGGCTGTTGGGGAGGCGAGGGGTTCTCTCTTGGTCCTGCCTGGAGGCTATTTGCTGAACGAGCAGCATCCACAAAGAGCCAAAGTCATCAAGAGTCAATGACCATACCAGCCATGTACTTGGATAGTCCATTTTGTGTCATCAGACTAATGACTCAGATGGACTGAGAACTCCTTCAGCCTCTCATCTGCCCCTGAGCCTCTCTCATGGCTGACAATGTGGCATCAGGGCCAAGGATTTGCAGAGGCTGCACAAGAGCCCACCTACACTGTTTTTTTCTGCATTGACCCTCCCCCCAGCAAATATTAACTACTGGGTATTGAGGCAAGTCAGTCACTTTTACAAGCCCAAGCTTCATCCACTCCTGTGACAGTAGTGCTCAAGAAGGCTAAACCAGTGCTCCCCTCCCCAGTGCCATTTGGAGAGCTTCACTGGATTAAGGACAGTAATTTACTCCCACAAGTTCTCCCTCTGTTTCCTTACAGATCTCCTAGCTGGCCTCTGTGCAGGCATTCAGCACAGGTGTTAATATTAAATTCTGCTAGAGACTTAAAGAAATTATAGAAAAAAATCCCATTTCAGGCATGAGTTTTCAGACTGCTGTGGCTTTAACAGCATAGTTTATTTCTCCGCTGCTGGTATTGCACTGGGCGCTGCAGAAGGTGGAAAAGAAATAGAGCAGTTTGGTGGCAGATTTTGAAGGGAGGTGGCCTTGGGCCAGAAGAGACATAGAAGATAAAAATCTCAAGTTTTTGTATTGGTTGTTTTGTCTTTTTTACTTCATAGCTGTTTTAAATTGTTGCCATTGTATAGTCTGTGCTGTCCTGGCAAGTGCCATGACTGCTTTCACTGTTGTCCTGAAGGCTGATATGAGTCTATGGTTAATTTGGGGATAAGTACTTGTGAAATAAAAAGACAAAACAGAGCATAGAAAAATTTTGGCTGTCTGAGGAGAAAAAAAGCAACTAAATCCATCTTGGAAAGATAAGGTGCAGAAATACCAGATGGCAGATTTACCCTGCTGTATGCTGGTGCTGAGTACTGCCTCCAAAAAAGGTCTGGAGTACTGACTCAGAAAAGGTCTGGTGGTGGAGTTGATATTTCTATGTTACAGTAGTGAACAGAATGCATCTTGTACTGAAAAAATGAAAAAATCCAGGGGACATAAGTTCCAATTAAACATTCTCTTTATTGGGGCCTTGCTCCGAAATGGCACAAGTGATGAACGCTTAGAGTGCTCATCAGTGCTGCTAATGAAAAGACCCAGAGTCACATGTTACACTTTTATTTGGATTTAGATCAACATCACAGATAAGATACTTTGGTCAAACACAAGAACAGATTGCTATGCCACTCCTTCCTGGCTGCAATAAGTACAGTAACGTGTAAAAAAAAAAAAATCTGTTGGTTCTCCTGGAACACCAAATGTAAATCTTGGATTGGCACATACATCTAATAAATATGCTGTTTGCACTTAGCACTTTAAAACATAATTTGCACATGCAAGATGTAACCGGGCTACTGATCACCTTCTTCAATTGTCCCTGTCTATTTTGACTTTGCAAGTTCTTTGCTTGCCTTTCTCCCAGCAAGAAAAAAGAATAGAATTTGCTGCTCTACTCAGTATTTCAGTGATTAATCTGCTGATTTCGACACGTTTAGCAGAGGTCACATTGAGGCCTTCCTGACAGAATGGGTATCTCCTCTACAGCTTGGCTCGAAACACTATGCAGGAGCAATGGAAGTCCACTGAAGTGAGGTGAGGGGCGTGCCCAGAAGCTGACGAGGAGAGGTTAACACCAAGCAAAGATACAGTAGAGGGACAGGCGTGAATGCAGTTCTTACAATATCAAGAGTCAATACTACTACCACACAAATAATGACATATCAATAATATATTGTACAAGCTTATACAGCAACACATGTTGATTTGCAACATTGTACAGTTTAAATCTAAAGTGCACAGCCTCAATCTGAGGTGACAAAACAGTACTATCAATATAATAAAGGCAACACAATTACAGACACTATTTATTTCCTCTTACTTCATGTCCTCATATTACATTGAATCAATACTCCATTTATCTATTTTAGATGAAATTAAACCCACATTGCACTTCTTATTTTGTCTTCAAGTATTTTAGAGACAGCAAAACCATATTGCTTTACAAACACAAGTTGGCCATTTAGGCAAAGTTAAAACCAAAACTTTAGTAGGGTTATAAGTAGACAGGTCTAAGATGCAGGACTCTTACCAACACTTCCAGATGCTGGGGGGAGAAAGGATAAAATTTAAGTTTCCATGCCAAAGACACCTCTAAAGCTAAGGAATGATGCAGCAAATGATTTCTGCAAGAGATGTGCCCATGGTTTCTAAAAAGGTTGTGAGGCTCTGTGGAGGATTTCTTTGGCAGATGTAGCCATATCTTGACTTCATTGTAGACAAGGATGGAATCCAGCACTGTGAAAATCCTTTGTACTTGGACCCCATCCCTGTCACTCAGATTACAGTCACATTTAATTTAGGCCTTGTTTTGCAGACCTGTACATCTGTAAGAAGTCTTCACCTTCTTAATGTAGCTTTAAGGTTTTCAATGTGGTTTGGGACTGCTCACAGCAGAAACAGTTTTGAGATAAGAATTTACTCAGATGTGACTTTTTTTTTTTTTTAATAGGCTTTTTAAGCACAGAACACAGATACCATCCAAATACAACCTTATTTCAGTCTTCGTTAGCACTGTATATTGATTGTGCGTCTGCTTAGGCCATGTGGGAAACATAATTAGGAGTAACAGCATCCTATTGTTGTACTGTAATTGATCTTATTAAGTGGTTGTAAGAGCTGCAGTCCTCTTGAGGTTTTTCAGTAACCAACCCTGGAGATGTACAATCCATATGACATGGAGAAAGAATGTATTATGTGGGCTTGTCTTTTAAAATAAGCAGTAATAAATATTTGAGGCACCTCCATCAAAAGAAAAAGAATCCCAGTTAATTTTCAGCTTCTGTCCTTGTAATTTTATAACCCATATAAAATAAAAATATATAGTTTACAAAATAGGATTTTTTATATATATATATATATATTTCCTTTTGTAAAACTATACTTATTTAAATACATTTGAAATGTTGCTATAGGTAAATTAGAAATTCTGTTCTAATACTACGAAAAAGGCAAAATCCTTTCACTTTTAAACATACAGCATGTATATTCTGCATCTCACCACCCCCTCCCACTTCCCCCCAATCTGATTTTGTCATAATTTTGGGCAGCTTTGGCATCATTCAGTCTGATTGCTGTTAATTTAAAGTAATTACTGTGTTAAAATTTGGGGTAAAATTTTAAGTATCTTCTGGTCTTCCTTATTTGTTTCACTGAAGCTTTTTTATGCAGCTAATTATAAAGGAGGCATTCTAAAACTCAGGAAAGGACTTTAAAGGAGCCATGTTTCTTGATTTTAAACTGTACTCTACTCCAACGCCACGATATAGAAATAGATTTACTTTGGAACAAACTACAAATACATTCGCACAGTTTGTGACAACTTAATTGTCTACTTAGAGGTCCAGGAACAGACTTCCACACCCAGTTATTATAAATCTTGTCCCAGGCGTTCTATTTCATCAATCAGGAAATCAATGTCCTGGTGAGTGGCCGCAGGGTTGGAGATCACCATCCGGAAGAAGTTCACTTTGTCTCCCAGGGGCTGATAGCTCACCATGGTCGTGCCATACTCCATCATCCTGGCTTTTATAACTGGTGCCACCTGCAGAGCAACAAAAAGTAGGGGATGATGATGATGATGATGATGACTATTATTATTGTCATTATTATAGTTATTTTCATTATTATCACCCTCATTATTATTAAAACAGAGTATATTTCCTTTTTTTATAGAGGATGGAAAGCTACAAGCAGCTGAAATGAAATTACATCCAATATTAATAAAAACATTAACCCCAGTAAGAAATAAATGTCACACTGGAAAGGCATTCAATTTATCCCGTTTCTTTGTCCTGCTCTTTAAATGACTGGGGAAATTTCCCTCTGCTTCTTCCTCAATACTGCTGACAGGGACACAGTAGCTGTTTTTTTGTACTGTTCATAACATGGCTGCAATTGTTTTTATATGCTAGCATGCTGTAGTAGTGCTGAGCTTTTGCTGCCCTTGGCTGGGTTTAGTGACTGCAGTCCACAGTAGCTTCAGTACATAAAACCAGAGCAAATACACGCTCTGGAGATCAGGCAAATCCAGGGAATACCACACCTGGGGACCAGAGCAAGGTGGTGCCAGACTGATCTGCAGTAAAATGACCATGGAGGTGTCATTTGCCAGAACCTCATCTTGCCCTGTGCCCTGGGAGATCACTCTGGGGATTGCCTGCCTGCAAAAGGGTTTCAGTGCTCACCTTCATCAGGCGGCTCGTTCTCTCTTCGCCATCCTCCATTCCACGCAGGCTGGGAGGTATGTACCAGAAGCAGACATTTGTGTGCTGAGGCTAAGCACAGAATAATAATAGTTTACATTGTAAGAAATGCTCATAATATCTCAATTGCAATTAAGTTCATGCCTTTCCTCCCTCTCATACATCATCTTGTGACAGCAGTCAATGGTTTTCATTATTGTGGTCCACTGAGAGTCATCATCATTATTAATGCAGAAAAGATAATTTTAAGCAATTTATTTCCAGCGTGTCAGATGCAGAAACACATCATCCAGCTGGGCAAATATATTTACGCCTTTCTGAAAGGCATCTGGATTTTGCAGCTCCTGTCCCCTCCAGGGGCTGGAGGGATCGTGTGGCTAAGGCAAGAGTCTATTACAGATAATTTAGAGGTGAGGACCATGTCATTTACTTTTATTACATGACAGAATAATACAGAATCTGATTCTGTAAACAGGAGCCACAGGTGGTGCAAAAGACAGTCTAAGATTTTCTTACATTTAATGCAATTTATTACTTCTCAATTTGATTCAGCTAGCTGCTGTATTAATATGCATGCACCACAGCATCTTAGCTCATTTAACATCTATGGGAGCATTAAGCAGAAAGGCATAAAGTAAGAACTAGTTGACATTTTGTGCATTTTTCCAATCTCCCAACAGTTGCCTGCCTTGCTGTGTTCCTCTTCGCTGGATGCTAAACGTGTGTTATGGCAACTCCTCCTGCTGCCAGCTCCTTCACTCATCATCAGACCAAGTGGACCAAATTCAGTGATGATGTGGGAGGTGGGGGAAATAAATTCCATAGTGGTATGTAGATATGAATCTGTAATCTCTGAAGAAACACATTGACATTCATCCTTGTTCTCTTTCACAGACAGAACACCAACTAATTTTGCAACACTGGTTTCTACCAGGCCTGTCCCTAATGCTCACAGCTGAAGAGGTTGCCCACACAGTGATGGCCAAGCACAGCAGAGGTACAGCCACCAGTGCAGTGCAGTGCAACCCAGGCTGCACTGCCTTGCCCTGGGCACTGTGCTCCAACCAAGCTTCTGGTGTCCAGGGCTCCCATCCCAACTGGAGTCTCTCCACATAACACGCCTGGCAATGTCTGCACCCCAGACAGAGGTGCTACCTCTGGATGCCAGCTGGTCTCCCAAGCAACACTAGCCCCTGCCCTGCTGACTGCACCCATCACCACAGGGACCTCAGTGCAGATGGTCACCCCTGTGACTGCCCACCTAAGAATGCAGATAAAACTGCTCTGCACAACTGTCCTTTCAGAGCCGTGTGGGGTACAGCACCCCCACTCCTAACAGACCCCGCTGTTAGGAAACTGAAACTTGTTTTTATAACATAAGAGCTGGTTCTCATTGTGCCTCTGTGTGTTTTGTTAGGCTGAGATACTGGTGTTTTGTTTCAGCAGGGTTAAACTGAGCAAACTGAACACTTAGGCACAGCTGCCTCATCTCCCGTGTCCTTGCATTCCATGAGGAAGAGAGGGAGAGAGGAAGAGAGGAACCTCTGTCACAAGAGGTTTTGTTACAAGGGTCCCTGCTTTCTGTCTCATGCTGTTTGATTTGATCTGTTGGTAGCATCCCAATAGGTAATGAAGCAAACACTGTTGACCAACTGAGAAAAAGAAGTTGCACTACATACCTTTCCATCGAACACCATTTCATACCCTTCTCTGTTCTTTATTTTATTGTATAGGTATTCAGCAAGTTCCAAGCACTTATCAATTTGTGCTTCAAATCCTGTGGTTCCCTTTACAGAGAGATGAAGAAAAGAAGTTACATAAATATCTGTTCTATGAATTAAAAGGGCAAAAGGACCATGCAATACTTGCCAACACATCAGCACAAGTCACATCTCTGAAGTCTCTGCGAGATCAGTTAAGGATCTGATTCTATGTGATGAAGGGCACTTTGATAAGCAGAGCTCATTTGTTTCTAGCTCTTGCCACTGACACCCCTATAGCCAACTCTGCAAAATAAGCATCAGGTACTTGCTTGGTTCTCAGGAATATTTTGCTGAGAACCTGAATAACACCTCAAAGGGTGCCTTTGGTAGATTTTGCAGAGGGGCTGAGAATGGTTTTGGATAGCTTGGACTGGCACAGAGAGGGGTCTTCAGGAGGTGTTGAGTTCCAGACATGGGGAGTCTCCTGCTATTTTCAGGATAGGGGATTTTACTCTTCCAGGAATGATATGCTGGGGACTTTCCAAGAACAATTTTTTCTTTTTTAGTTAAGCACAGAATGGGTAGATACACTTTTAGAGCCCAGTCTAATGCCTGTGAAAATGCACAGGCCTGTGAAATCTAAACATATGTTTAGATACTACCCTGCCTCTGTAGTGTTCTTCTCTCTTCTAACAGATACCATACAAACGCAGAAGCTATGTTTTTAAGAGCTGCAGAAAAGCCTGTTTTTTTTTTCTCTGGCAGAAGTCATAATCCTCTCTGTGACATCATAATTGTTCCTGCAACCACCAACTGTGATGCCTCAAACAAAGGACGCAGTTTCAAGAGAGAGGAAGGGGAATAAACAGCTGGAATAGATAAACTCTTTAGGAAACACACATCCTATTTTGTAATGTTAATATTACAAGCAGAGTGTGAGAAGAGAAAAAGCAGTACAAGGCATACTGAAAAAATGGGCTTTAGGATAAATGTCTCTGAGTAACAGATGCATGTCCCTGCTAAATCTGTTCTGGCAGTGCAGAATTGACTTAAAAGCCCATGTCATTATCCCTCTGTGTACAGAGATTTCAAAACAGAGCAGAGGTAGCCCTGGGAGAAAGGCTTGGAGTAAAAGAGACATGTGGCTGAAATCGCCTGCCACTCTGCAGACCCCAGCTAGCACAACAGCTATTGCATCCTCCTTTACAGACACCCACACCTCCTCAAAGCTTTAATGATGCACATGAGAATCTTTCAGGCTTTCTGGAAATGAAAACAGTGATGTCATCTCCTCTGAACCAACCTTAGGCAACCTGACATAACAGATTAAATAAATACACGCAAGAACTTATTTAGCAATGTATATAAAGCAATCATTAAAGCTGGTGTTTACAGATTTCCCAGTGAAGTGTTTTTGATGAGTTTTCCTCTACTCCTTCAGAAGATTACTTCATATCTACTGCATGCAATGAAACTAGGTATTCCAGTCTTGATTTGCCATGTTTAATTTCTGAATGTAATTAAAACATCTTTTTATTTCCAGAAATCTTTCTAACAACATTCCTAGGTATATGATTTATGCTGTTAGACTCCTACAGTTACACAAGGCAAATGCTCTGCAAAGCCATACAGTTCAAGTTTCAAAATCACGTGTGCTGCTTTGAAGCTCTGTCGTTAAAAGTATAAAACCCCCAGAAAATAATAATGTTCTTTCTTTCATGTTATATATGTGAAATTCAGGTCAGGTATTTTCTAAAATTATGATTACAGAAAAAAAACCCAAAAAACCTCAAGTGTATCTGGTGTGCATTATTTTAATACAAACAAATGTGTAGCAGGCCTACCTTTGCCCTCCACATCAGCCATAGCTTGAAGACATCAACGTGCCGTCCACACTGCAAAGCCTTGTCTCCCGTGTCGTAGGACAGGTCATAGTGCTTGTCTTGTTGAAAGAGGTAGGAAGCATGCATTTGATTGCAACTCTGCATCAACCCCTTATGGACACAAAGACACAAGCACAGGGATGTTGGCACAGATCTGACTACTGCTTTGAGGGTTGCTTTGGGTGAAAAACTACAAACACCCAAATTCAGTCGAATATATGTCCAAGTGTAAAAGGAGGATCAAAAACAAAGCACAAAACTAGACTTAGTTGCTCAATGGACCAATCCCTATCAATGCCCAAGATGCCTTGGTACCTGATCCAGCAATGTGTAATCCACTCCCAGAACCAAATAATTTTTTTACAAAAGCTGGACATTGTGCTTCCTAGCATTCTTATGCTTAACTTCATTTTTGGATCTTGTCCGTTCTTCTTTGTTCTGGTTCCTTTTCCTCCTTTTCTTTTAAGGCTTCTTTTCAGAGTCAGACCAAGACAATTGGTGACTAATCTACAGAACATCACAGCAGTTTTCAATCGCTTCGGTCTCTAAAATTCTGATTTTTATTGTTTTCTTTCTTTGTAGGAAGAGTTCTTTTCTGCAAAGCCCTCAGGTGTAGATTGGATGCTTAAGCCGTACAGAAAGCTTTGAACAGACAGAAGAGCATATGGCCTTTAAAAACCCAGCTAGAGCTATTTCTGGGCAGCAACACACCATTCTAAGAGGTAACTTTGTGGGAGGGACAGAAGCCAACAAGGTGAGGAAACCTGGCTCATGAAAGCATGAGTTTTCCTTTTTAGCTTTTTAAGTAAAATGCAGAGAGTCACATTCTGGCTCTAGTTAAGATCTCAACCAAGTTTATAGTATACCTTAGGGCTGTTGCCTAAAATGGCAATTTCCAGTCCAAAAAGAATCATAACATGGCTGTTTATCATCAAGTCTAATCTTTATGTGTAACTCAAAACTGAGACAGCAAAATGAGAGTGGGGGAAAGAACTGACTTTCTCCTAATCTGAACCATCTGTTCTCACTAGAAGTCAAGGATGGTACTGACTTCAGCTGGGCAGGCTTTCTCTTGGGGAACTGACCCAGAGGGCAAACAAAAGCCAGTTTCTCTCCTCCTAAGTGCAATCACTTTGTATACAATCTGTTGTACAGCTGTTAGCAAAACAGCAACCAGCTTTTTGATGGCTGGTCTATTAAGTGGTGGCTGTACAGCAGCTGTCCCAGTAAGTGATGGTTATATGAAAATTACAGGCTTGAAGGGTAATTCAAATTCTAGCACTAAATGAAATGTCTACTTTTTATTCCAAGTGCACTTACTGTTCCATTTTTACTTCCATGTGCCCCCAAGTGGATATATAGATCAAAGCTGGGTAGGGATATCATAAAAGTCTAGAAAGCGTAATGATGTCTCGATTCTGGACCAAGTGTTGTGCTGCATGTAAACCATGACTTTCACCCCAAGAGGACCAGAGTTTGCCTGCAGTTACATCTTATGCTACACAGCAACTAGTGGGGTACACAGCTTTGCAGCCACAACTTAACCATGGACATTCAGAATGTAAAGTCTCTCAACTCTGTACAGATATTGCCATTGACTGCCTCATTTTTGCTAGACATTTGCTTTAATTCCTTCTGCAACCATGGCTGAAGCATGTAAATAGAGGTCTTTTCTCAGTTCCTGTTATAATCCTCATCACATTAACAAGTATTAGCTATGGCACAGTTATGAAGAAAACATCCAGGATTTTCAGAAGTAAAATGCCAGAAAGAAGCAGAGAAGCACATATATTGTGACATACCTCTTCTCTTACTAGCAGGGCTGAACACTGCAGTGGGACGCCCATCATCTTGTGAGGGTTCCAGGTTACTGAGTTAGCCCTGGGACAGAAAACCACATGAAATTCAGACATTGTACTATGGAACCCCAGAGGCATTTAGAAGTAATAAGAATAATGCTGAGCATGTAGAAATACTCACTTTTTTCTTTTTCTGAGCAAGCAAAGCTGAAAATAATCATGGCTGATATTAGGAAAGCAATGCCTTCACAGGGGACCTAATCCACTCCAGTTTGCTTTTGGATGACAATCCTGGCAATTTACCACAGGGTAATTGCTCTATCCACTAAATTTAATCAGTATTAAACTTTCTGGGGAGTCATCTATACTTTACAAACATAGGGCAAACTTCCTAAAAACACACACTTGACTGATGAACTTTCTAAAATTGCACAGTCAATTAAAGACACAGATAGGAAGTTGGCAACCTAGCAGATCTCCCTCCCTCTGATTCCAGTTTCAGCAAGATTTTAGTAATAACTCACACAGGTATTTTAAAAAATTCCTTGAAATTCTTCTGGGTATCACTAAGTCTCTGAGTAACCTGGAAAACCTGGTCCAAAGTAATTTTTCTTGTTGCTCTGATGGTGGCAAATTTTCATACCTTCTTAATTTTTGCTTGGCTGTAGCATTTCACACAACTACAGTAAAAAGTGTAGAACTGACCCATTGTGCCGGAAGAGTCTGTTCCTGCCTCCCTTCAGGACACGTGTGTTGGAAAAACTGCTGTCAGCCCAGCTTTTGGGAACAGAGAGCTGACACAATATGGTCTAGAGAAGAGGCATTTGGGACTGTGGGAAGGGCTGAATGGAAGATTGTCCAGTTGTTTATTATTTTGTGTTGTGCTTAACTGGCTATTTTGTAATTACTATTGTTACATATGATGAATTAGCTGATAAATGCATATATTTTGCATTCTATCTGGCAAGCTGTCAAGGACACATAGTGCACGTGATTTCATCTAGTGCAGTGATTTGTATTTTGATGGTATAAATCAGTCAACTGAAGCATGTGAAGACTTAAAGGACCCAGGACACACTTGCAGGTAACACTGATGTGAACAGAAGTGAGCATTTTAGAATTTAGCAGTGTTTTCCTTTGTAGGACTTGGAGACAGTGCTACAGGTTTATGCACCTCCTGCTAAATTGCTTCCACTCCTTCAAAGCAAGCAACTTCAAAATTCACATAGACATCAGGCAGTACTTCTGTGCTTTCTTCTTTGCTTCTATTTAAATGGGAGTGTGCAAGTGCCTGATGCAAAATCTGTAGGGAACAGTCTTCCACAGGCAACATCTGGCCACTTGGCTTGGCTTTTTGAGTATTTGGCAGCTCAGTATATAATCAGCTCAGTCAGTCATCTGATTACAGCACCAAAGCTAATGGCTCCGAACATCCACTCAGGTCTATGAATTTCCCTTGGTATGATACTTTTTAATTTTATTCATGCCTATGCAAAATCAGACAGAAATTCTTTAAGAGACCTCTAAATAACAATAGAGGTATGCATTTTCTCAAGCAAAAGGGTTACTTACTGACAACAGCCAGATGTGAATTATCTGTCTAAAACATTTAATTTACCCTATGGTGACTTATTTACCTAATTAGATACCAACTGCACACAGAAGAATAATTATTTATGTAAAATAAAAAATCTACCATTTTTCATTTGTTATCCATTATTTTGGGCTTCTGTCATCAGTATGTATTTGAAGAAATTGCTGACCAAGGCAAACAGTGAAGTTAAAACATCTACAGGAATCCACAGATGTTTTCCAAAAGCATATCATGTTTGCCCAGATAACTGAGCACCAAGAACCTATGTGATTTTTTGGCTGTGGGTCAAAGATAGAAAAAAAAGAAATGTTTTTCCTTTACAGATTTCAAATGTATGACAGGAGAGATTCATGACTGGCAGAATTTGGTCCTGAACCATCATTAAATACAGACTAATGCAATCACTGACCAGGCACAGCCCCGGGAAGGATGCCCAGACCCTCTGTGAGAGCACTCACTCACTGCACACATGCTTTTCTCATGTAGCTGTCACCCCCTGCCTGAGCCTCTGGACAGGGGACACCATGCTGGAACTCCTGATGTTGGCCAGACCTATCTGCTCCACACACTGGGGCTCGTGCTTCCTTCAGGACACCTTCCAGCACCTTGAAATCTGCCATGGGGAGACTGGAGGGCATGGTAAGGACAGTCCTGCAACTCCTCCTCCTGTGGCAGGAGTATTTCTGCTGGACTGACTGTTACCAGAAGGATGTGAGTACTCAGAGCACAGTGTGCTGCAATAAATGTTCCCCCTCCTATCAAACGTCAGTAGCAGCTTCAGTTCTCTTCTACTCAGACCTTTGATGACTCCATCATCTACCATGAAACAGAAAGGTCCATAAAAGGTCTGCTCTAAAGGTTCCCACACTTGAGATCTGGACAAACTGAAATGAGCCACTGTGTCTAGCAAGCAGAGGAACAGCATGCAAAATAACAAATATCCTTAATTCACTGCCAAACATACTGAGATGGTGCTTATCAAAGCACTTAATAAAATCCAGTGGAGTTCTGGATCTAAAGCCTATTATGAGGAAAATGTTCCAAAGTAGATTTAACCTGAACTTCTCATTCCAGGACAATTTGGACAGCAATTTGGGAGGCAAACCCTTTGTTTCATGCTCTGCTCTCATAGGCAACGAGGTAGATTTTTGCTTGCTGTATATTTGCATATATGTGCTTTTAATGCATGATATGTAAGTCTGGGGTGCTGTAGGCAGTCTTAACTAAATGAAATTCATAGAATCACTGGCTACTTTCCAAATTTTGTATGAGAGATGTATGAGAAAAGAACTGAATCATCAAGGTATCCTCCTAATCTCCAGGATCAGGATGAGGAAGTTGTTTGTAATTTTAATTGGCAAGGAACAGCAATTTGATTTAGTGATAAAGAAGAAGGAAGGGAGTAATGATTTACTCTCAAACAACATGAGCTTCAGTAAGTACGGAAATGGAAGTGGCTCCATCGAACCCAGTATACTGCCTATAAAAAGTGGACTAAGTAGGTGATTGGGAAGAATACAAAACAGGGCAAGCACATATGAAGTTTCACTAAATACTCTCTGAGCTTCCACTCATTTGTGGCTTACAGAAATCCTGAATGGTTTTTGTCTTTCCTTGAATGTAGATAAATCTCAAGATCCTACAGAAAGACTTCCACATCTTAACTAAGTGTTTCTGAGTGAGCAGCTATTTTTAAGTTTAAGCTCAGTCCTTCCAGCCTGGACTAGCATCACTTATGTTCATCTGCATTCTCTCCAATGTTTATCAGCTCATGACTACAACTGTGTATATATGCAGGCACAGATTTACTGAAGACATCAATAACACAGTCTGGAGAGGGCTATTCTCTTCAGAAGTGATAGAGCAGGACATCTGTCCTACCTGCAGGTGCACCCACATTTTATACTTAAAGTTTTATACTTCAGTGTACAAGACCTACAAGATTCACTTCTTAGAGGAATGAAATTGCTAATTCATGTTGGATGCTGAATCAGAGAATGCTGCAGAAACTACTTTGGACCTGTGAATATATGGTGAGAGAACAGAGAAACAAGCATGGAATGTCTACTCTTTATACTTCAAAACAAATTGCCACACTATTGTAGCACAAAGGCACCCTGCAATGCTGCTTCAACTGGAAGGACAGTTTATATGATTTATCCCAACTGTATCTCAGAGATTACATTGATCCTTAATTTTTACAGGCATTGCTATGGTAATCACAAGTACGTTAAAATGCATTTAATTAATGTATTTTATTGATACTAATAAATCATACCTTTCGATGCCATTTAACTTCCATTTGTGTTTCCTGGACATCAGGAGCCCACCACCCCATGCTCCCTGGAAGGCAAGACACATTATCTCAATGAGAGCTCTGCTTTCCTCCGTGATGACAGCAGTGTGTTCCCATCAGTTTGGGACCCTTTTTATCTTGCTGATGTGGCACATTCCAAAATGACCAGGCAGATGGGGCCTGAGGCATGAGCTGTGCTGACAATTTTCTTTCAGTAGCTTGGAAGCAGTGGTTAATAGTCCCTAATCTGGGCACTCACCCTTATTGTCTGCAAACCCCTCACTTGCCCCTCTGACACTGGCACATCAGGCTGCCCTGCGCTCTAACTAACGATGTGTAGATCTGCTCCTGGGTCAGCTGCCTTTTCTCTTGTACTCACTAAGTTATACTAACAAACCAGGCTGGGATCTCAGCTGCTCTGGGGGATTTCCATCATATTTTGGTCCCATTACTGCTTGCCCTGTACTCATTTGCCTTCCTCACGGAGACCGGGGAGAAGCAGGCATTTCATGCAACTGAGAAGTATTTAAAGTAAATACAAATTCTTCCTTTGAATGGACTGATTTTGGATGACACAGTAATAAAAAATCAAGACTCCCAAACCTATGGGAAGTCAATTACCAAGCCCTTTTGGAGAAAGGATTTGCAAAAATGACATAGAAGATATTCTAGGGCTGAAAGATGATCCTTCAGAAGGATTTCCTGGCAAGACCCTGGATAAAGCTAAGTAGCCAATCTGATAAATTTCCCTAGCACTTGCATTAACCTCATCAGCAATTTGCAGTACTTTACTCCAGACAAATGTATCCTTTGCCTTATGTATTTATTTTGCAGCTGCTGCAGAAGCTAAGGCAGTGCTCAGTATGCTTCGTACATATTTCTTTACTAATGGCATTTAAAGATAAAGCTGAAAGCCAAAAGCACTCAAACTAGGTCACATTAAGTGTCCCAGTTGCTACAAATACAACTACAGTCACAGCTCCTAAAATATCCCCCTGACCTGAGCCTTTCAGAAGAGTCAGAAGTCAGTGCTTGGATGCTAGACTTAATTACAGGAACTAAATACAATGGGTTTTGTACAAGATGACACATTCCAAAATTAATAAATTAATGTTAATACACCTTTTAATCTAGCCCTCCACGTATGATGGTACTTACATCCACATGCATCCAGACTTTGTATTTCTTGCAGATGTCTGCAATAGCTATGAGAGGATCAAATGCCCCATACACTGTTGTCCCAGCTGTGGCACTCACCAGAAAAGGAACAAATCCCTGCAAGAAAGCAGAGAGACGTTATGCACGGTCAGAGTGCTGCAGCCCCCTCATCCCACGGCAGCCCCAGCTCCCCTGGTGCTGTCCCCAAAGTGACCCCACAAGTGTCTCCCAGAGGACATCCCTGCTGTGTTACACTGGTTGTCTCCACGTTTCGATGCCAGCGATATTACAGCTTCTACCTTAAGGTGGCAGCAAACCTCCAAACCAGTATCCTCCATTTATTAGGATGCATGAGACAGGTAACGGCTCAACAGAAATATTCTGCTTCACACCACCTGCCTGAAACAAAAAAGTCTGCACTGCAGGATGTCACATAAACAAACCTCAACCAGGCACCACAGGGAGAGAAGCATTTCTGGTGGACTGTGCCCTGGGCTGCATTGCAATTATCCCCGGAGTGTCTGGCCATGTGTTGCCCCAGTTTTGTCAGTGGGAACATCGTGTCTGAGGGTGTCTCCTGGGGCAGTGGGCAGGGGAGGTGTGGGGCTCACTGCCAGCCCCATCCCTCATGCAGAGCAGGGAGACAGCTCTTCAAAGGTAAAAGCAGAAGCCCCCACAGAGGCCAGGGACTATCTCCTGGATTCCCTCTGCTAAATGTTGTGCCTCACAGCAGAGCACTCACCAGCCATCACTTCTGCACCATGAGATCGGGGGTCTGCTCGAATTTATACTGGTATTTCATTTTAATTTCATTTTTAGTTATGTTGGTTTCATAAGGAGTACTTAGAGGTCAAGAGTGGCTGCTTTTTTCTGCAGAACTGGGGTTCAAACCATCGAAGAAGTCCAAACTTCCTTCTGCAACAGTCAGTAGGCTTGACTTGCACCCTATTGTCATTTTGCCTTATTTTTTTATCTACTGTATTGCTTTTCTTGGAAAAAATGTGCTTTTAATGATGATTTGTGCCATTAATCAGCTTTGGCTGCTGTGTGTCTAGTGAATATAAATGCTGAAAGCAGAGGGCTGAGTTCATTGCATACTTCAATCTGTTTTAATTTTAGTTTCTCTTAGAACAAATACGAAGTGTGTGCAATTTTAGAAATACATGGATTTTAGTTTACCTTGCATTGATTTGCTGAGTCTATGGAAAGTATTTTCAATGCATTGGAATAAAACAAATTCCCCAAAATGATTACTCTGGTTTTCACAATATTCAGCTGAGAAGCTGTATCATAGGCTCATAATATAAAAGAGGAGGATGTTATGCAAAACATCATATAAAAAGAATGCCAAATAGCTCATGGCTATTATAAAGTAACTCTAAACCTATTTTCTCAGCAACTCTTGCCTCATTAATTGGCAGGCTCAATTTCTAAGAAATAAATCAAAACTTAATGGGCAAGCCTATATTGTTTTACCAAGGAAACCAAACAACTGGCTTTACCATTCTTTGGGGTTTTTTCTTCTTTGGAAGCAGAAAAGCTGGTAAACTTACTTTTTGTTTGGCTTCAACAATTCTTCTTTCAAGGTCTGATGGGATCATTTTCCCTCTGGAGCAAGAGAGAGTTGTATCAGTAACTTTATCTTGAAATCAACTTTTGCTGTTACTTCTTCACTTAATAGGAAACCTAAAGAAGGAGCAAAGTGACTTTTTTGCCCAAGAGTTGTGCTGCATTGAAGAGCACAGAAAGACTCTGTCCATTAGTCTGAGTTTTTACCCTAATTATTTAGTCAATATATTTGCATCAATATGGTGATGGTAACAGAGAAATTATCTTGTGGCCACCCCATTAAAGACTGATACTGCTCCTTGGAGCCTCTTGGTCCTGTCTGAAGTTACAGTCCTGGGAATAAGCTTCAGCCTCCCAGGGAGAGGCTCAGCCCAGCATCCCAAGAAGTTCACTGGGTGCCAAATCCCATGGTCCTCTCTCAGCAGGCACAGAAAATGCCAGCAAGCTGCACGGCCGTGAGCAGGGCAACTCAGCTGTGCTGACAGCAGTTGTCTCTGCATTCCCTTCGAGGGATGAACTCGTTCCAGGGTGACTTTTCCACGGTTTAGTGAGTTACATGTTTGCATTTGCTGGAAGCAGGGTGTGAGAAGCTGCCAGTCTAGACTCGCTAAATGCCCTCCCTGTCAGGCTCTTTGCACTGACTGTATTTGCAATACCTCCAGTAGGAGCCATCTACTTCAGATTCAGACTCAGTCATGTAAGGCTTGAAGGCTAATTTAGGAAATCCTGTAAACTAACTAGCTGCAACAGAAAACAGTGCTTATACTGAATATTAAGGCTATGGTTTTCTTTGCTTTAGACACAAGCAAGTCTATAAAAGAAGAGGCAGTATGAATACCAGCAATACAAATATGATAGATTCCCATGTCACAGAAATAAAGTCTTCACCAGCTTTGAATGTTTTACATTTAGATTGATATAAATTTTTAAAGATTTTTTTCAGATTTTCTTCTTTCCCTAGACCCTCATTTCCCACTGCTATAAAAAAAAGAACCTTAATTAAAGCTCAAAATGAAGTTACATGGAAACTAATAAACCCATCAGTTTTAGTTTCATTTTGCATAAAACCCCTTGAACTGTTTTCATGACATTTGGATGCATGTCTTTTTTAAAAAATTAATTTATTGTAGTAAGATGCTATTGGTTCTGTAAGTTTTCATCCTCACATAGCTTACAATAAGATGGTATTTCTTTCAGCAGAAATGGGTTTGTAGTGCTGAGTTTCTTTGCAAAATCTCCCCTGCATATTCAAAACACTAAAATACTGAAAGAATAACTAAAAATAAAATACTCTAAAAATCTAAAAATTAACCCTGATTTCTCTTGCAGAAGTGCAAGGAAAGTCTAAAAGAGTATTCGGCTCCTTGTGAGCTCCCCCCAGTCACATGTACATGTTCAGAGAAAAGCAGTAGTAGTCTTATCCTCAAAAAAAGTTCCTGGGATCACTGGAGGAATAAAGAAAATAAAACCATGTCAAAGGAGAGCAATGAGTTTCTCCTCAAGACATAATTTAGATGTTGATCTTTAATAGTTTCTGATTTAGTGAGCTTGTGCTGGGACGATGCTTTCACTGCCCAAATTTTTTTACCAAAGCAAGTGACTATCTGGCCCCATGTCACATCAAGTAGATGCAGGAATTCATGTCTAGAGAGTGCAATACCCAAGCAATGTCAGGTTTTACCAGCTAAACAAGGCAAACTTGGCAGGTGTGGGTCAGAATGGGAAAGAGTCACCAGGAAGTATGATTGGTCATACTGAAAACATCAAAAAGTTATCAGTGTGCTCCTTCACCCTTCCACAGGCCCATATATTCACAGAGGGTCTTCTCAACCACACCAGCCCACATCCTGTGCAAACAATCTACTGTATCCCTGTGCTGTCTGCTGTGTCCCTGTGGTGTCTGAGACACACAGGAATCCTGCTGTTTACTTCAGCGTGGGCAGGCCAACCATTGTGGTCTTCACAGAAAACCATCATGCTGAATTTGCACAAGAAGAAAAGGAAGACATGGCTTCATTGATCCACATCCATCTCTGGTGACTAGGAACAACTGGGGATTTATTTTGATGTGTTGGTTGTTCTGACGTCATTAAATCCTCTTCAAGGTGTGTTCAGTCTTTTGTTAATAAAGAGATAATAGGACCATAAGTCAATATGCAGGCACTGTGATTAACACTGTAAATTGCTTATTTGATCCTTGGTTTTTAATGTGGGAGCAGAGTATTTTGATAGCAGCAAAGCTTCCATTTCTGTTAGAGACGTAATTAATTTATTACCTTATAATAATGAGGGACTAAAATAGCATTTTCTATTGGAAAGACTCTCAATAGAACCAATAGGAACTGTTCTTATAATTTTTGTCCCATAGAAAGTGTTTTCCCTAAACTAGAAAATTTTTATCATAACGTGTTGATTATGTTAATATATCTTTTTCTCAAAATGAGTTTTCACAGAGAATTGAAACCTTTTAGTTTGGTGAGTTAAGCAAGAAGTTATCTGTCACCCTTTTTCAGAGCCTGTGTGAGCTGCAGATTAGTTGCCTCCTGTGATGTTTCCAAGGACCACCATCCTCCTTAGCCTGTGCTTCCCACAATGCTGCCAAGATCCTTCATATCCTATCACAAACGTGTCCCTATCAAGGGCACTGAGGGAAATGCAATCCAGCTGAGAAAGATGGTGGGGGCATGAATATAGAATTATATTAGCAAACGCTCCTAAATATTTTATTCCTATAAAAGGCCCGCTTCAACTCATTTTAATGGATCAAAACTGAGAGTCAGATTTCACCAAAACAAGCTTCCTCCTGGTTTCTTAGCACAAAATGTAAAGAATAATATTAGTTTGATATCCATTTTCACATCAGAATGAAAGAAGAAAAAAAAAACCACAGAAACCTCTGAGCAAAGGAACTTTTAAGATTTTTTATGAACTCCAAAAATGGACCCATGAAGAAGCTACTAACAGAGCCAGTTCCTCAAATGGGATAAATCAGCATAAAGCTGCTGAAGATGACAGTGCTATGACAAATTATACCAGCTGCTGACCACATCCTACATACTCTCTCTGAGATGAGCACCTGATGATCCTGTTATGCACCATGAAAAAAGCTGTATTTGACATCTTTACTTACCTTTCATCACATCTAATCAAAATCACACTATCTGTACCAATACCCAAGGCCGCAGCTCCTTTCTTCACGGAAAAGTGACTCTGAAAAAATACATTTATTATTATTTATTGGTTTTATTGTTTATTATCTAATTTAATATAAAACATTACCCTCTTGCAAACCCTTCAGCAAGAAGTCCCAGGAGGCAATAATTACATTCAGAGCCCTTTTGGAAACCGATCACTGCAACTTGAGGCTTCAAAGCAGGTCACTACCATCAAGTGGAGAAACAGCAATCACTCTAATCTGGGTTTACTCCTGGAATATTACACACACAATTGTGGTCCATGCTGGACCTTGATGCATACCTGCAGCTTCTATTGCTTGTACAGATTCAGCTATGAGCTTGATTTACTGAAACAAAATAGTCTTCCCTAGTGAATTAATTTAGTTCATGATGTCCAGAGTAATGTGCTACAATGTATCTTCCGCCTAAATAATATACTCACAGAAATTAATACAGAAAGCTTAATTGTGATCTCATGCCAGTGAAAGCCAGTAATAACTCCTACTAATGAACAGACCTACTGAAGTTTAAAATCAGAATAGGGCTATTAAGTAAGATTATTAGTTAATCTGTATTTACAAAATAAAATGTGAAAGTTGCATACTGCAGTGCATGTCGGCCTAATTTTCTCATGCTTATAGGACTGAGCTCCTGAGCCAGTGTTGGTGTATAATTCTAAATTAAACCCCAGTGATTATGACAATTCAACAGTTTTATATCAAATTATAGCCCCAAGAATCTGATTTTGTATTAACTCAAACCCAGCTGTTAACAATACTGTCCACAGTAATTTTAAATACAGATTATGAAACAATAAAAAAATGGAAATTCTTTAGATACTACAGTACCATTAGCTTAGGATGTAACACTACAAAAAAGATCCAGAAGATAAAAGCCTAACAAGGCTTTTTAAATGTCCAGAATGTTAAAGAAGAAAGGAAGATCTAGTTTGCAGATCACAAAGGAGAGAAGTAATCACTACTGCTTTATCAAGGGAGTACTTGGAAGCAGCAGAGAGCTGTAGGGAAAGAGGCTGCCACAACGGTAACACATGTGGACTTCACTTGAAGGCCATGAGGGCACAGATTCACTGCATGCTAAAGGGCTCTATATAATGAACACTTTGAAAATTACAGTAATTCTAAACCACCTTAATGAAAGAGGAAGAAGAGTAGAAGAACTGCAACATGTACATCCAACTGAAGAAGTAAAAAACCTCTATTAAAAATTGCTCAGGGAATAGTTTTTATTGAGTCTTGACTGCTATGGTTAAAATTGCTATGGTTAAGAATTTCCAGTACAAATTCCTTTTTTTAGACGCCTGTATTCTTACCATTTTGGCTGAAATTCTTAATGTTTTCATGATGTCTGCTGACTTTTTCAATATCCAGAGATTTTGAAGACGTTCTAACTGCTCTTAAGTCATGTTTCACTGATGATATATGGACAATTTGAAAACACTTCTTCAGGTAAATATTTTTAATACTACATTCATTTCTAAAATGCACTGGGTTGGTACAGCTTTTCCCCATGGGATATGGCTGCAGTGTACAAAAAATGTGTATTGAGCAGCCACTGAACACGTTGCCTAGATGTAAAATCAGTTTTTGAAGTCCTAGTACAGCAAACCACCCCAGTCCCTGAACTAAGAACACTCTGAAATGTAAACATACACACATTGAGACTGACTCTCCCATGAACTGATGATAAATAAAACACATACTCATCACTTAGATGAGCCACAGGGGATTTGTGCCTGTGCTTTAGTGTTCTGCTGTGCTAGGCTGGGTTCCTTGCAGGTAGCCTAACCAAGCTGGCCTCATCAAGTAGGCTTCCCCTGCATTCTGTGGGGAACAGGCATCTCCAGACAAAGATTCACCCAGCATAAGGTTGGCTGGTTTGGAGTGGGTGCTGAATGACATCAGGTGAAGAAGTTCCTACCCCTTCTCTCTGAACAAAGTCCTGTGATATGCCCTGTGAGAATGGAAGTGTACAGCATCTGCAGCCACCAGTGCTCCAGACACTGCAGATGTTTAACACCCAGACATCATCCAGTCTATGCAAGCCACTGGTCACCTGTATGTTCATCTTGGAGTTTGCTCTTGTTTTTCTAGCTAGCTGGGAGTCACAAGGTACTAGGAGGTATTTAGACATTGAACATCAGTGCTCAGCCACCACACTGACATTTTTCATAGCATGTTATTTACTTCACAGAACTGAATTTTTGAACAAATGCATTTTCATGAGTTTCATCAGCTTCACTAAATTCAGTGGGCTTTTCCCCAGCACAAACACACTGTAGATGAAGGCTTGGATTATGACCAATCATCAAACCTCTGAACATCAAAGACACAAAAGTCTGTTCCCAGCACTGTGGGCATCCCTGAGCCCTGGTGGCAGGGAGTGAGCAGAGTGCCCCTATGGGGCAGCAGTGCAACTTCGTGAGAGTGGAGAGGAGAAGAGGCCATGAAATGGCTATTGGCAGGAGAAGGCTTACAAAAAAATTCCCAAATTGAGGAAAGTATCTTGGAACTTTGCAAAAATTGAAAAAAGCAAAAATATTGCCAGCATAATGACAGTTCACTGATGAGCTATATGAAGATAGAATTGAATCTGTATACTTTAAAAAAATTAATCTGTTTTTCATTCATGTATTACACAGACTGACGTGCAAATACTGGGTGGTGTAAATATAAAAATGCAGGTAGATATTTAGGAGTGAAGAGTCACAGAAATATTTCACTGGGGTTTGAGTTGATGACATTACATTCATTAATTTTGCTCCTTACTCCACATTAGTTAAAAAAGATTTACTGTTGCAATTTGTTTTTCTACTAGAAACAGAACTGTTCAAAGTACCTTAAAAAAGAAAAGACAGATTTAAATGGTCTACTATGAGGAAGGAAATTAAGCCCATGTGCTCAAAGGCATCTACTGGAATATGGCCAAGCTCAGCTGCCTTGCTAAGAAGTCTCATGGCACTGCTAAAAGAGCACTGGGAAAAAAAAAAATGAATGTAGTGCTGATAGTTCAGTTGCCTGAAGGCTTTTTACAGACTGAAGGGAATTCAGTGGACAGGAACCAAAACTGGTTTATGGATAAATTGGGAAGAAATACAGAAGTCTGTGCACAGAAGGGCAAATGCAATTACCATTTCTAGACAAACTCTGAATATGAAACGGCTCAATCTCTGTATACAGTCACAGATATATGACTGCTGTCATGTTTTCATGTTTTAGGGCAACACCACAAGAATTACTCCAAGTGCTTGAGACGCTCTGAAAGACCAAGGATGAAAGCAAAATAGAAAAAATATAGTCGTAGGACCAAAGAAAGCTTTCACAATGATAAATATTAAACTTTGGTTTAATATTCCTGTGATGGTGCTGAAAGTTTGGTTGCCTGTGTAATATAATAGTAAACACAGAAAACTATAAAGGTCAAAGAGATGAAAAGGTTTGCAGAAATAAACCTGATCAGACAGAACTATTCACAGGTGATTTAACTGGGCTAACAAGGAAGGGCACAAAATGTGACCCCTCTGCAAATACCACGGCTACAAACTTGTCAGACACACCAAGAAGGGAGCTTGAACACCATCTTTCACAACACAACTGTGAAAGAGTTACACAGATCTGAAGCCTTATGGTGGGAGAACCAGGGAACAAAAGGAGGACAGGTGCAGGCTGCCTGATGCCAGTCCTGAAAGAAAAGTCAGGCTTGTAGATGCTGTAATGTCTGGAGTTCCACCCCTGTCCTGGGGATGCAGACAGAGGAGGACACACAGCTAGGAATGGGCTGCCTCTTTGGCTTCCTGGCTTCCTCCTTCCCTCTCACCATGCACTGCAAAGGGTGCATGGAAGACTGCAAATACATCCCCAATAGGGAGGAATCTAACTTCTGTATGGAAAGAAATGTGGTAAAATTCAATGGTCAAGGAAAAGGTATAGATATTAGTGACTAAGAGCGTATTGATGGTCAGAAAAAAAAATAATTGGTGATTCTGAGCCAGGGGAATTTTCCCTTTATCAAAAATTTCAAATACTCTTAGGTATAGATTTGCTCCCCAGAGAGCCATTTTTACATGGTTAGCTTTGTAAGGTAGAGACAGTGTAAATGTATTACATGTGCAATAATGAATAGGCCCTCTGGAAAATGGAAGAATTAGAATAATTAAAAATGCTATGATGCTGAAAAGTGCAGCATTGTTATCTAAAGTGCTTCAATATACAGATGCCTCTATTTTTATAGCTTGCTAAATTACTTGCTCATCATCTGGCATGGTTGAAGCTGTCACAAAGAACCATCCTAATGCCATGAGCCCCACAGGGCATGGCTGTTTTTTCAGCTCGCTGTTTCTCCTTGCTTACATAAATCCAGAGTGGCATGAGCTTTGTGGAGGTGGCTTATCAGTAACCAGTTCCCAAATGCTGGGCAACATCCTCCAGCTGAAACTCCCCCGAGGTCAGTCACTGGCAGCCTGGTGCCCAGGAGATCTGGACCCTCAGCCTCACCCCATCACCTATTCACCAGTAAAGAAGATGAACACATTTTCCTCTGCACCTCTCCTGGGCTTTAAGCACTGTGAAATTCCTGGATATGTAGGCTGGGTTGTTCCTCTCTTAATAATATAAAAGTGTGTGGCTAGTTCAGACTTGTTGTTTGGGCTCCCACAAAAGTGGGGAACAAAAGATACCTTCAGAAGGCACACTGATCTCTAAGGCTTTGGCATCGGTTTTAGACTTAAGATGAGTTGTCTTCTGCAATCTTGCTTTTTTTTTTATTGGCCATAAAAAGAGTACAGACTAGCTCAGATTAAATGCTTACACTTAAGGTGATTAACATTAAGCAACATGAATCCAGTCTTTATCATCTAATTTCAAGCTACGGCTTCTCCTTCAATTACCTACAAAAAGAGCAACTATGTCCCTACCCAAATTTTAAATACACCATAATGAAAGATATATGTGCTATGTTTTCATTTACCTATTCCTATTCAGTTTTTAAAGTTCCTTGTTAGTAGCAGGAGAGAAATGAGGATACTAATGTTTCTGAACATACTAGTATGTACATCTTTGGCATTTTTGAAACACACAACTTCATGCTGCTTTTCTAATGAGGAAGTCTCATTTGTTTTTTTTCTAGTGCAGATAGTTTTGCAGCACTGTATGTGGTAAGAAATGTTGCACTGAGTTCAGGAGACTACTGTGGCTGTGTAAAAGCCACAAGGTATTGACCAGATGAAGGATTAGACTCAGATGATGATTTTCTCCTTTAGGATAGACTGCAGTACAGCACTACTTTTCTAGAAAATGTTTTTACTTTCATTTGAATTGTGTTACCTGAATTAAGTTGTTCCTCAAATAACACCAGATTTTCACTGTTTCCCCCTGGCTTCAAATACCATGAAAATAATTTTCTAGATATTATGCAGAAAGTAATGCAAAGAAAAAATGTCAGAATCCATCAGTCTGATTTTAAGTTTCCTTAGGTGGAAACAAATCCAATTCCTACTTACTCTGTATGCCCAGAGTGTAATTTACAGCTTTGTAATCTATGCTACCAAATAAAGAACAAGACTTCCAGGCTCCTCAAATCTTTCCCTGGAAGCAGAACCTTACACAACACCCCTTGGACTGCTCCTGGCAGGTGGCAGTTCTGCAAAGTGTCTCCTGAGTTGCAGGGACAGAGGGCAACACTACATATCATGGAAGTGCTAGACTAGAGATCAGATTTGCATTCATTCTACACAGAAACCAACCCCAAATCTTCCATATCATGTGTGAAATGGTCTATCAAGCTACAGACACAGAAGTCATTCTTTAATTTCCTTCTGCATCAGCACCAAGAAGCTTCACAGTAGGCTTCTGAAACTGCTCAGATAAAAACTTCCCAAAGCCACTCTTCTCCCACAGCTTCTGGAATTGTTTGACACACTTTCTGGGGCTCATCCACAAAGGGAAAGCAGCATGCACAAAGCTGAAGAGGTGATTTATTCCTAACTGCCTCCTCTGATCTAGCTGCTGGATGCTGAGTGCACTACTGCTGGGAGGGTGCTCCCCCACCTCCCCAGAAAGGTCACCTCTCCCAGTGCTCACCCAGAGGATCAGGTCCCTCCAAGTGTGTCCAGTTGTCTACACTGCTGATACCTGGAGAGCCAACAGACTCCCACTTCAGCTGCAACATGCCAGAGCTGCATTCCTCATCAAGTCTTCAGCAGCAGCTATTTCAACACAAGAGCAGTGTAAATGGAGGTGCCAGAGGCAAGGAGAACCTCTTCTGTGTTTTCTGTGGTCTCTAACTGGGTGAAGAGGTCCCTTATTGCCAGATCAGACTCAATCACCTGCCAGTTCTTAACTCTGCATTTTGTCTTCTAAACCTGTAATAAGGAATAGTGTTGCTATTCCCTCATTGAGTACCTGACAAGATGTGCCTTCTTTAAGGGGGCTTCTAGAAAGTAAGAAAGCTGTTGAGAGCTACATGAGAACAGTCCTGCTGGGTTGGAGAACAGAAAAGATGAAATATTTTCTGTCTTTCCAATTATGACCAGCCTTTGTTTCATTCTCTGAACAGCGGATTAAGCCCACACAGTCCCTAATTAATCAAGTCCACAGAAATTCTGCAAGTCTCTTTAAGCTATTTTCCTACTATCAGTGAAAAGGGCCAAAGGCTGTTTTGTGACTTCAACCCACCTAGTTCTCTACAGCTAAACTTCCCCTTGGCACCCTTTTCCTCCTCAGGGCAGCATGACTGTCCTTTTGCCTGCTAGGTGTAATTCCTGCTCCATACTATTTCCAGCTACTATTGGATACCCTTTAAGACAGTGGTGGTTGGGCAGGTCAAAATCACAATAGGGAATGGGTTAAATTTTACCAGGTCTTGCCTCATAGACAAATGGAACAATTAAAATATTCTGAGAAGGCAGCTATCCCTTTCAGCAGCTTTCCCCATGCTGAAAAAGGGATGGACTCCTCTGAACAGCTGCAGCAGCCTAAAGCTGATATGCTGGAACACAGGAGGAGGCCTTCACTTTAGATTTTTCATTGTGTTTGAAATGACAGACTGAAATAGGTTTTTACTACTGGCATCCATCACTTTTTTTCCCTCTGAGTCAAGGTCTCTTGCATCATGTGCAGTCCAGAACAGCTGCCCTGAAGGACATCACTGCTCCTGCACCAGTGCAGATGAAAGAAGACTGATGATGTCCTGATGAATACAGAGGACTGAATTAAATACTGAGTGCATCTCAGTGAAATTAAACCTGAGGAAGACCAACCCAAGTAGTTGCAGAGTACTTCACCATCACTGGTGAAACAGAAACTAACAGAAGCAGAGTGTGCTAAGTTGTGGCTTGGGGAAGATTTGCTGGCTGGGAACGTGCATAGTTGGAATAATCACACGACCTATTTTAGGCACCAAATGTATGTTGTGTGTATCAGCAGGCTCTTTGTGGTCAGTGCACAGAAGTAGGTGAAGCCCTCCCAAAGGTGATTCAGAACATTTAAGTTAAGGAATATTTAGGTTCCTAATTTGGATGCTCTGTGTTTCTCTCCAGAGGTACTTCTCTTCACTGGTTGTGCAGAGACTGAGGCTCCTAATTTTGAAACATGATGCATTCCTAAATTAGGGAGGTCATTACTTAAAAGCTGTGAATTACTCTTCCCTTCCCTGGCAGCTGAACCTATCACAGCATCAGACTGAGACAGATTCTGATTACAGTAGTAGTGGGGGCAACAGTGACACAACTTCATTCATTTATAGTACAGGAAGCTCTAGACTGTAGTAACGAAAACAGAGTCTCATCTGGGATGCTGAAATTCTTGGCCAAGAATTGCTGATATTGAAATCTTTGCATCTGACTGAAAATTTCAAAACCAAAATCTCTTGAGTTTCTAAACACATACAGTTACTTTAAGCTTTGTTTACTATCACACCATGCATGTAGAGCATGGGGAAATGATACTATGGATTAGCTGGTCCCGCTAGATCCCTACAAATCTATGGGGCCTGATCCCTACAAATCTATTGGGCCTGAATTCTCAAAGAGCTGGCTCAAGTCATCACAGAGCCTCTCTCAGTGATTTTTGAGTGGTCTTGTGAATCTGGAGAGGTGCCAGATGAGTGGAAACTGAGCAACATCATCCCAATTTCCAAGAAGGGCAAGAAGGAGGACTCCAGAAACTATAGGCCTGTTAGTTTCACCTCAGTAGCTCGTAAATTCACAGGAAAGATTATTCTGGGAAGTATTGAAACACAACACCTGGAGCACAACACAGTCATTGGTCAGAGCCAGCACAGCTTCATGAGGGGAAGTCCTGCCTGTCAAACCTGATTTCCTTCTACAGCAGGGTAACACACTGAGCTGATCTAGGAAAGCCAGTAGATGTGACCATTTTGGACTTCAGCAAAGCCTTGATACTATCTCTCACAGCACCCTTCTGCACAAAGATGCAGCTCACAGCTGGACAGCCCTGTTACATGATGGGTGAGCAACTGGATCATGGGTTGGGCACAAAGGGTTACAGTGAATGGGGTGACATCAGGGTGGTGACCTGTCACTAGTGGGGTTCCTACAGGACTCTGTCCTCACCCCTGTGCTCCTTGACATCTTCATTAATGTCTTGGACAGAGGACTGGAAAGGATACTAGGTAAGTTTGCTGTTGACACTAAACTGGGGAGAGCTATTGACTCCCTCAAGGGCAGAGAGGGCCTCCAGAGACACGTCCATAAATTAAGAGGATGGGCAATCACCAACCATATGAAGTTCAACTAGGGCAAGTGCCAGATTCTGCACCTGGGATGGGGCAACCCTGGTTGTGTGTAGAGACTGGGGAATGAGATGCTAGAGAGCAGTGCCATGGAAAGGGACCTGGGGGTCCTGGTCCATGGCAAGCTGAACACGAACCAGCAGTGCCCTGGCAGCCAGGATGGCCAACCCTGTCCTGGGGGGTATCAGGCACAGCATGGCCAGCCGGGCAAGGGAGGGGATTGTAACCTCTGCTCTGCACTGGGGCAGTCTCCCCTTTGATATTACATGCAGTTTGGGTGCCACAAAAAAGACATTGAGCTGTGAGAGGGTGTTCAAGGAGAGCCCCCGAGGATGGTGAAGGGTCTGGAGGGGAAGCTGTATGAGGAGTGGCTGAGGTCACTTGGTCTGTTCAGCCTGGAGAAGAGGAGACTGAGGGGAGACCTCACTGTGGTCTTCAACAACCTCATCAGGGGAGGCAGAGGGGCAGGTAGCAATCTCTTCACTCTCACGATCAGTGACAGGCCACTAGGGAAGGCACGAAACTGAGTCAAGGCAGGCTTAAATTTAGTATCTGGAATAGGTTCTTCACCCAGAAAGTTGTGGAGCACTGGAACGGGCTCTCCAGTGAGATGGTCACCAGCACCAAGCCTGACAGAGTTCAAGAAGCTTTTGGACAATGTTCTCAGGCACATGGGATGATTCTTGGGGTGTCTGCACAGGACCAGGAACTGGAGTTGATGATCCTGATGGATCCCTATCTAATCAGGGTGTTATATGATTCTACAGTCTGCTTGTTCCATGGTCATTGTCTTTCAAGAGCATCCAACTGTGGCAGAGAGAAACCTCAGTCAGGCCAAGGAGACTAAAAGTAGGTAGATCATCAGCATGATGTGATAAATAAGACAAATTACATTTGCATATCTTAAATGTCTGTTCAGGTCCTGCATTACACTTCCTATCTTAAAAAGGATTGTACTTCTAGGCCTCTGTAATTTTTTGTAACAGCTTCTGCTGTTTTGAGGGTTAAACCATGATCCCATATCCTTTGGGCAATTAAGGGCTAAAGAGTCCCGTTCTTCACATAGTGCAGTTTCTTAACTTCTTTAGAAGAATACACTTTTTATAAAGCTTGATTGAGGAAGGGACAAAACTGCAATTTCAAGATACTTTTAAAATGTAACGGCCTTCAGATGCCATCCTATGAATTCTCTAGTATATTTAATTTTTGAATGTTTAATTTGCTAAGGGAACTGCTTCTTCCCTGGCATGAAAACACAATTATTAAAACTCATTTCATTATTTTGAGACAGATAACACAATTTGGGTCATTGTTTAACACTCCATCGCTATGAAAACAATTACATTCTCTAATGATTAATAGGATTTGTTACTTTAAATAATCAGGCTGAACCTTATTTGCACGACTTAGGCTTGTTACTTCCATATGAATAATGTATCTCTAGCTGTACATTCAGTCTTGGAAAGTTGCTACTCATCTGTAGACTGTCCTTTCTAACTGCTATGGGGACACCAATTCTGCTGTGTACTGCATCTCATCCCATCCTACTGCGATGAAAGGCATCCTCGGAGAGATTTCCTCCTGCACTTTTGTGACCAATTTTTAGGGTATTTTATTCTTCACATTTGCACAGAATGGAAGCACATTCTATGGTAAGTCAAAACAGGCACCAGGAGGACATTATTACCTAACATGGACAGTATCCTGCTGAGCCTCGGCCACAAATTAGTCCTTTCTGCCTGAGCCCACACAACAGGAGAGAAATTTAGAAGTGGACAGTGAAGCCTGAAAACAGCTCACAGCCCCTCCTGGGATAACCATTTCCTTTTCTCCTGCACCCACATTCTCCACTCTAAGTTGCAAGGAGTTTTAAATGGTTGTAACGCCAAAAACAACCCCCCAAAAGAGACTTCCATATGGCTGTACAGAGTGAAGAACTCTCTCATGAGAACTACTCCTGTTTCTCTTGTTCCCACCTCCCCTCACCTCTGGCACTGCCAGGTCCCAGCAGTGCCTGTGATGAACCCCTGTGGGCTGAAGCTTTTGTTCACAGGCAGAAACTCACAGAGAAGCCCAGCTGCCCAACAAATAGTGGAGCTGCTCTGCTGTACACACACACACAGCATTGCCATATGACTGTCTTCATGCATGTTATCACCTTCTCATTAAATAACAGCAGGAGTGGTTTCAGATGGAAAGATTTTGACTCAAAAGGATTTTCTGTTGCCCCAGAGTGACCCAAACAGGTGACATTCCTGGCAGAAAGTGCTGCCCAATGATGATCGCACCTCGTTTGATGTGGTCCTTACCACTCACATCAACATTTATATAGACACAAGTGAGAGCAAAGAATTGGCAGTGGTTTGTAGAGACTGCTCTGCCTGGATTTCAGCCACAGAGAAGTGCAGAGATCATCCCTCTATAGATCAAAAAGCCAGCCTCTTCCCATGTTTTTATTCCCAGTGAAGGAATAACAGAAATGAAGACAGTTGTCAACAAATTCCTGTTCAGTTATTTTCTTCATCATAAATTCATACAAGCAGATGTAACAGATAGCAAAAAACAGAAACACATACATGTTCTGATGTGAAGGCAACCAGCCTGGGAATAGCTGCCATTCCTTTTTCTTTAACTTCTGGGAACATCTTGAAACGTGCAATCAACATAGCATACATGTTAGATATGGCACCACCTGGAGTCCACAGTAATATACTGTTACTTTTTCTATTCATTGTAATATCATTTCAGAACAAACAAGTCTTGCTATAGTTTTTCTAACTTTAATGCTAATGTCTCTGTCTCATGGCAGAAACAGAGATTCTGGGTTGTGTAATAACAGGATCTACCACATACAAATAACAACTTATGCAAAAGGGACCACTGCAAAAAATGACTGGCACTTCCTTTCACCCTCATTCTAAATACCATCTCTCCTTCAGTCCCCAGTCTTTGCTTTCCATGTGCCATCAACACATAATCCCCACTCTATTCCATCTCCTAAGCAGATGCCCCCACAAGGCAACTTCCTAAGGGATTTCCAAGTGCCACCTAATTTGTGCTCTCCCCTCCTAAATCAGGATGGTGTTTCACGTCCCAGCTTTGAGCAAATCCACTCACTGAGACCCAACAGCCACCATCTTCTGGATAACTGGAGTGGGAGAAGGGAAGAGAAAGGAAAATGGGTCATTCTAACAAATCTTTTTCATTTTAATTGTCCTCTGATGGGAACAAGGGGAAAAGGTTAAATGTCCCTAACACTTGGCTTAAAATCACTGGCATACATTCACTTAAAACAGCCATTTCAAGGTGGCTGTTTAGTCCACTTCAAGATGGATATCAGATCTACAACTCTGCAGTGATCTGTTTTTCCTTTTTGAGATTTTTTCGAAACTGAGTCTCTGTGTCTACAGCGGAGCAATGTTTGGCTTTACATTAATGCTGCATGAGCACAATGGGAATATAATGTAGTACCTGAGGCAGAAGCTGAGAACTTTTACATCTGTATGCACACACACAGAAGACAGACAAACATGTATACATGAAATCCATCAGGTTTGTCCTGTATATATGTGCATGTGTGTGTGTGTGTATACACACAGAGATTGATTATATATCCATGTTTATGCACGTATATTTATATAAAGCAAAGGTTTTAAATGAACAGTTTGAAATGCTGGTGAGGTAGAGTTCAATTATTGAAACATTCATCCATCTAAAAATGAAGAGCACAAGATGTGCACCTCCAGAGGATGGTTCAGCTCATCTGTGGCAGCTGTCTGTGGTAGGTGGAACTTGCCCTGCAGACACATCCCTCCCTCTTCCTCGAATACACAGGAGCTGCTGTAACTAGCCCAGCGTAGAAACCCAATGCTTGGACAGCCAAACTGAGATAAAATCCACCCTTTCAGTAGATGAAGGAAGCACTGTTGGGTATCTGTGCTGGCAAATTTAACATTGTTTTGACTTTTGTGAGACTTGTTTTAATCTCACTGGAGATATATACTGTTCCACAGCCCACACAAGCTGTGCCCTTCATTTCTAATCAGAATCCTAGCTCTACTCTTGCAGTGAGGCTGCCCTGCTGTGGGCTTTCCCTGACCTCACTGGCCCTCCTGTGCATCCAAGGGAAAATGCCACAGAAAAAGGGCATTGCTGGCATATGGGTCAGTATACACTCAGGTTTTTCTTCCCCTTTCAACTACCTTGAGAGATATGAATGTATTTCTACACCTGTCTTTGAAATGACAGAACAAGAAATGGAGAGATTAACAGGAAATGCTCAGCTACCTGTCCCTAAAAAATGCAGATGTCATGCAAGAGCTGCTATTGATGATTTAGGTGACTGAACTAAGTTGAAGCAATTTGGCCTATCTTGTCCAAAGTGACTGGCTCAGTGTCAAAAGAATCAAGACTGAAATGTTAAGTTTCTTCAACACCAGGGTTTCCTATTAGTATTAATTACATATGTAACCTTAAGTGTACTAATAAGCCTTCATTCTGCTTTTAATTTCATAGTTGTGTTCACAGTTAATTGCAGCTAACAAAACACACCTATAGAATTTGGAGAAAGCAGTCAGGCTTTTATGCTTCACATGTATTGATACTGTCTATTTCATTTCAGAGAATGCAGAGAGAAAGAACCTCTTCTTTGCAACAGTAAGGTCTCCAGCTGAAACCATAAAGTAAGAAGACATCACAGAAATTATTTTGATTATTGCCTACAAAAAGCAGAACCTGCACACTGAGTATTGCTGCCTTAAGAGTGAAAATTACAAAGATGCACCTTGCACAAACCAGAAATTGCAGAGAAAGAATGAGAGAAGACAGCTCTGCAAATACCAGGGCAGGTACATGCCTGCCAGAGAGCCTGTCCCCACACAGGTTTCAGCTTGATGAAGTGAGCTCTCACACACCAGCAATACCCTGCCCCCTTGCCATGCAGCACCTTCTGCAGCCTGGCAGGGCCAGCAGCCCCTCCTGAGGCACACACCTTTCCTGACTCACACTATCTCTAGCTGAGTTTGCCAGACTTGGGCAGATTGGGCACATGCACTTGAGCTTTTCATCCAGCCTGTTGCCATGCCCAGCTCCGCCCTCCAGAGCTGGCTGGGCAGCCTTGCTATTGCTCTTCTCTCACCCTGCAGGCTGCTGACCAGCCCAGCGGGAAGGTGAGGAACTAAAAGCAGCTGTACTGAGTCAGCTCAGGGTTGGCAACCAGTCACTGTTCAGTTTCCAAAACTTTCACTTTGGTCCTGGACTAATGATACACACTTAGAAGCCCAGTGTGATGGAGGCAATGTTTCCAGGGGGATCTCTAAGCACCACAATAAAAGCTGTCAGTGCTTCTTAACTAAGAACTCACGGAAAAGTGATGTCAATTTTCTCACCTATTTCTCTACATCTGTGGGAAGGGCCAGAATAAAACTCCCACACCCGTTCCCATGTGTGCATTCAGATGGGAGAAGCTGAAGATGAGCCTTGCCTGACCTTCATGGCCTTGGAGAGCTGAGTGTTCTAGGTTGTTATCAGTGAGGCCTTTCCTCTGCTCAAGAGTGCACTCTTTCTCTCTCCATTAGGTCAACTAACTTTCCAACCAGAAAGGCTCCTTCTTCAACAGCTAACAGTCCATTCTCTTTTGACAAGCCAAGATATTATACCCAATGTAAATTCTTTCAGTATTTGGAAATTTTGTAAGATATACAGGCCAAAATTTTTGAGCAATGAAATTACAGAGTCAGAGAAGAGGTGACAAAGAATATAAATCAAAAGAGTAAGTGGAATGATTTAAAAAAAAAAAAGTCTTAACAATGTTTGTCAATGATTTCTCTACACTAACTTTTTCCCTTACTGACTTGCCCTGAAGGAACCAGGTTTGTAAGCCTTTAAGCACTCAGATTAACTAGCCACCCAAGTACCCCACTGAGAAAAACAGGGCAGCTTCTCATGGAAAGCTAACAGCATTCTCTAATGCTGGCAGGGTCTTACTGACACTACTAAGGCCGGAAGGGATGCTGTGCCTTTTCCCTGTTTGCTCCAGTTTCCCCTGCAGTGATGCAGAGCTTTGTTGTGTTTCTTCCCTTCGTTCCTAATACAACAGCCTTTCTATTTCATGGAATCCATAAAAAGTGGGGGCAAAGCAAAATTGCAAGGCAAATGTCTCTTCTCATTATGCTTCCCATGTGCCATTACAGCTGCTCATCATGCAGTGCAATTTGCTCGAACAGACCCTCATAATCACATCCCTGAAATTCATAAACATGCAACACTTTATCTCAAAGAGGCCACTGGTGTTTACTAGCAAGTGTCCTCTCAAACATGCATATTTAATTATATTTACTCTTAAGCTACAGGGGATGTCATATACCACAGTCTGAAAAATAGAGAAAGCTTGAAATGTCATGTACCAGGTGAAAATATCCCATCGCCACAGCCCCCTGGCCAGCCAACCATCTCTCTCATTTTCCTTAGTGTGACATATTCCAAAAGTACAAACACTGGAGCAATTTCATAGGTGAACCTGAAATGTAGTAATGTCCATATTTAATGCTTTCATCTACAACACTAACACATCTTTTCTCAATATTACATTACATTATAGCCAAAATATACTCTATCCTATACTGGGTAGAGTTCTGTTTCACAATTATTTGCTACAGTCTTCCTTCTGATTTGACATCTAATGTCCAGAAGGAGAAATGCAGGAAGCATTTGAGAATCCGTTTCCACCCACTTCAGTGAATAAAATCTTGCCCACCTCTCCCAGGTTCAAGGCTTTGCCCTTTATCCAAGAGATGCTGGGCAGAGCCCTTTGCCTGCACAAACCCGTGTGCATGTCTGGAGGCACATGTCAGCAACCCTATTCATAACAGCCAGACAGTGCATGAAGCTAAGCAAGTACACAAAAATGCTTCCTAATCCCAAACTGAAAAAACCCCCCACACTTTAAATTCTACATCTCTTTCTTCCAGAAAGCAATAGCTTTGCCAGCTCTAGGTATGGATTGTACATAACCTCTCTATGAATGAGGGGTGCAACTGCTCACTCAGCACCCCTTTCATTTTACATATTTATGCATGCATAATGGTAATCTGTATATACATTTTTTGTGTGCTTTCGGGAGGTGGCACAACCAACATCATCTCATGATGATGAAATTTTATAAGTGACAGGCTACAGGACAACATTGAAAGTCTTTCTAAAAATAAGTGTTGTAACCATTTTAAAAGCAGATAATTTTTTCTCTAGCAATTTTAACATAAAATTATTCTTCCACTCAGATACAGAAACTAGTATTTTAGAGATAACTGTGAAATCATATTAAATATCTATATACTAAATAAAAACCCTTCTACTTACATATTAGTATTTGCTGCTGATGTCAGCCAGTCTGCCGCCAATCCAACCATGTCCAATCCAGTTGAAAGTTGATTAAAATATCTAGGGTGCCCTGCATAAGATGGAAAATGTTATCAAAAGGCTGATGACTCTGAATGAAACTATTCAGTGCTGAACAGTATATTTACCTCCATATTTCTATAGAAGAGGAAGCGCTTTCAAGGTATGAAACAAAGCAAATGGCAGTAAATAGATTTCTTGGAAAAGGCACAATAATTTCTCTTCTTTCTCATTCCAAAGCCAGTAAAACCAGAGTAATTATACTCAACGCAGAATAATGAATTCCACACATTCCCTATTATCCTTTCAATATGCCTTGAAAATTAGCACATTGCTGCCTCACAAAAATAGCTGTTTGCTCCCGTTAGTGTGTCACATGTTGTCACTGGATATGGTTTTGCCTGACTAGGTTTGAAAGGCACACATGAGACACCATCTGAAAAGCTTGCCAGGACATATAACATCAGTGATGAATGGCTAATGATTGTAATAGACAGGGCGAAATGAGAAAATGGAGTATTTTGGTGACTGCTTTGCACAACTCCATGGCTGATGATTGTATGAAGATGGCAGGGAAGGTGGTGGTCCTTGTCATTTCTTCACTGTCAGAGTGCAATTACAAATAGCCTGGCTACTTGCAAACATGATTTTAATCAAATACCATGAAAATCAGCACCGCTGCCACAGCAGAATGATGCACAGGACCAGATTCAGTGAGCTGACTGACTCTTTATTCAGTTAATCTAATTGGCTCCTGGTTTTTTTTCTAAAATCCTCCTAAAGATTTTCCTTAAAAACGTGCCTAGAGCCATTAAACACAGGAACCATTAAAATTCCATTTTTACTAGTTCCTTCCCTCAAGCCCCTGATAAGTGGCATAATTACTGGTACAAATTATGGATGGTCCACAATTACTTAAATGCCATCCAACTCAAAGGAAGGCAGTCTCTGCTTGGAAAACACCTGTCCTGACCCTTCGAAAATGTACTGTTATTGCCATCAGAGAAAACAAAAGATAGAGCAAGATGATTGAGGAAATGCAGACCCAGCACTGAGAGAAAACTTATCTTCAGTCTCCTGTGGCCTCTTATCAGGCGTGGACACATGGCTGGCAGAGCAGCACGGGGAATTGCTCCCCGGCTCCCACCCTGCAGCACACAAAGGCAGAGTAATCAAGCTGAGCAGGCAGACCACGGCTGAGGATATGGGGCGGGGGGACACACGTGCAAATTCCACTTGCCTGTGCCCTTAACCTGAGACCAGACCTATGCTACTGCCATCCAGTCTGAGAGCATTTTGCACGGAGCTTCCTCCTCCCACTGACAGGAACTGCCACCTTTCCCTGGTCTGTGCTGCCAAAGACAGGCAGCCACAGCCCCTGAGCACCGAGGAATGATGCTCAGATCCAGCAGAATGAACTGGATCTTGCCCCCAGCTCTTCACACTCCTGCGTGGGGCTGGTGGATCTAAGACATATGTGCACCCCATCACCACCACACAGCCTCAGCCATCCTGCTCCAGGGTCTCTGCCTGCAAAGAATTGCACTTCCCCTTATGAAGGGATTTTTGAAGGAGATTTCCATATTTATAGCTTAGGTTCCATATCACAGCTGGATGAAAAAATTCACCTGAAAGCAACAGAAAATTAGGAGCGAAAAGCCTTTAGTGGATCAGGGCTACAGGAAGACTCAAAGAAGGTTACAGAAATTCCTGTTTCGGAAATAAATCCACACTGAAAAGCTGGGGAATAGCAGAATTTGTATCTGCAGCTGCAGTGTCTCAGCGGTTCTCTGTCAACCCCACACTCAGCCCCAGGCGACAGCCCTGTTGTCACTGTTTGTTTCTTCAAGCCAACCTCCCAGCACACCACCTGCTTTGGGAGCCGCCGCAGGAACAGGCCCGGGCACACGCGGGGGTCGGGCAGCCCTACCCTGGAGCGAGCGAGGTCGAGGGAGGAGCGCTGCATCCAGAGATGTCAGGACAGAGAGAGCAGCAGCTGCTGCTGCTGGGAGGGCCCCCAGCACCCACACCTGTGACAGCCCCCTGCACTCCGTGCCCTCCCGTTCTGCAGCACGGCTGTAACACGGAAGGGCAGGGAATGTACTGCCCCAACCTGACCCTGCCCCAGCTACAGGGGTTTGTCTGTCCATCTGACACCTCAATACATGAGCGAGCTCTCTTCCATTGGCTAGATGGCCGCAGAAAACTGAGGCTCTGCTTAGAATACAGGCTCCACTGGCCAGGCAGGAAGAGTGTGAGAAGTGCTCAAAAATCTCTACCCAGGTGCCTCTGCCTGAAATACACATCCTTTGTTGAAGTTGATCCTAAACAAAGAGGTACTGGAAAAGAGACTGTGACAGGGTGAAGAATTGGTCGAGATGAAAATAGGAGATTATTACTTAATGGTTTGTTTAGCAATACACAATGTATTCACAGCTATCCCAGAGTAAACGTGAGATGCTGGCCAAGAACCAGGGCCAAGGCACAGGGACACGGGAGGCCTGGCTTTCCCTACTGAGGGCGTGCCTCTGCCCCACACACCCTCTCAAACACATTCTGAACTGCACAGGTTTGAGGGCACGAGCATGCCCAGCGTGAACACTCGGCCTCCACAGCGCCCACAGGCAAGCAACGAGCAGGGCTGGGCACGGCCAGACAGCACGGATAAAGGCACGGCTGGCAGCACCCTGTCTGGCCGTGCTTGCAGCCTCACTGCGTGCATGACCAGCACCAGGGTCTGCCAGGGAGCAAGGCTGGGCTAGAACCAGCTCCTCGCACCCTTCCTGGAGTTTCCAAGCCATTTTTAAACGCTCATATTTCAATTCCCCTGTCCATTTTCAATTGTACAGCACAGAGTAACTGAATTTCACACCCATCTTTCCCTGCATTCGCAGCCACTGCCTTTTACATCCCCTCATCAAGAATTCCGTCTCTGCTGGTAAGGGGGCAGAAAGCGTGCCTTCCCCAGGCACCCCAGTGAGCCGCGGCATGCAGGAAACACCTGGGTGCAACCCACACCTGCCCCTCGGCCAGAAAATCAGCCATCTGCCTCGTCGAATCCCTTGACCTGGGTATCCAGCTGTGAGGCTAATCTATGCAATACAATTTATTTTTCAATCAGCCTCCCGGGGCCCTGCAGCAAAACGCCGCCCAGGAGGGACCGTGTCCGAGGGGCTTCTGCCGCAGGAGCGGAGGAAGACGCTGCCGCCAGGAACCTCACCATACTGTCCTTCGTCTGAGGGTAATTCCAGTGTTTTACTCCGAAGCACATGCCGAAGGCTCTAGGTGTAAACCCCATGCATTTCGTGAACTCCTTCCCAGGCTGGGGCTGTCACCCCAGGGTGATGAGGAGCAGCAGCAGCCAAGCGAGGTGGCTCTGCACCCCCTGGGCTGAACCCCGCCACGCAGCCACATTTCACAAACCCACCCAGCAGCCGCTTTCAGACTCCAAAAACATTATTTTCATTAAAACAAATTATAAAATGCCAAGATAGGAAAGCCTCCGATATTTACAGAGAGGAAGAGAAATGGTAACATTGTTTTAAAGGGTCTTTTTTGGGTGCACAAAATTAAATAGGTCTATTATGTGAAAACAGGCAATAACAAGAAATCATTAATGAAAACCACCTAAGAAACCCTATTTTTTTTATTTCCCAGAATCACAGATCCCACATTCTAAATAATTCTGTGCAAATACGTTTCCTATGCCCTATCCAGACACATCGCACAGATCACTGGACTGATCGACTTTGTTCGTCTGCAAATCGTTTACCTAACTATTTAATCCAATATTTCACAAACATCTTAACAGCATCCGACCCATGCATCAAAACATGC
>JANPWX010000214.1:418664-535839 GCA_024734555.1 Trochalopteron elliotii
GCTGCCCCCGCCTGTCCCTGGAGCCCCGGGGCGTTCCCGGGCGCTTCCCGCAACTTTCCGAGTTGGGGACCCTGGTGGAACCGCCATCCTCGCTCCAGCCCCGAGGAAGCAAAGGGCCTGGCGGGCAGACGGGAAGAGCACGAGAACAACTGTTCCTATTCCCTGCACGACGTCTCTGAAGCCAACCAAACCTCCTTTTTTCCACCCAGCCGGGTCTCCGCGGCAGCCTTTCCCTGCCGCGGCTGCCTCTCCTCTGTCACAGGAGGGATTTCAGGCCCTGGCCTTGGAGGGAGGCAGGCGGGACCGCGCCCGGTCAGGCTGTGGCTCTGCCGAGACCGCTAGTCACGCAGGGCCCCCACGCTGCTCGCAGCCAGGCCCTGCGTTCAGCCCGGGGCATCTCTGCTTTCTGCAGGCACCCACATGGTTATGAGGAACGTCCCACCCTGAGACCTCACAGAAATGTCTCAGTGCTTTAAAACACTGCTGTGGTGGGAAAGCAGAAGAAAACCAGCCCAGGCATCTCTTTGTGTGAAATTACAGTCTGTTCCAGTCGCCGCATCACACTGGCTTGCACGTAGACAATAACTCCAGCTTTCCACGGCCAGAGGCTGCTGTGAGCCCTTCCCTGCCTTGCTCACTCATGCCCCAGTCCACAGTGTTTTGTCGGTTCTGGGTGTAATTCAGACACAATCAACCGTATCACCGCTTTGTGCATTTTTATTTACTTTACTGTTTTAATAATACATGACAAAGCAACTTTAAAACAGATTTCAAATTTTTAACAATTTATAGGAAATTTTACATTGCAGTACATTTTAATCCAGTGCACAGCCTTGTAACTAGTTACAGATCAGGAAGCGATGGTTATCTGTCTCTGGGGAAAAGGCCAAATGTGTGTGGGGAATGGACAAAACCCAGCCCCTGTGGCTGACTGCTGCCGCCAATTGTCACATTTAGGAGAGCTGAGGAACAGTAGAATCAGGCCTTTATGCTGGCATCATGAAATTCGCCTTCTCTTGCTTTGCAGCTGGGAACACGCAATTATGAATCCTGAAAGGAAGCGCTGCAATTATCTGTATGGTTTCTGTGAAATAAGGTCTTTTGAATAAGGAATCAGGGGGAAATTTGAACACTGTGGCTATCGCTTTTATTTTGATTTAATTTCTAGTGGAACTGATTAAGAATGATCATTACATTTCAGCAGCAATCAACCAGAGAGTGTATTTCTATTCCTTTCTTGGTACCCCAGAGATTAAGATTCCTAAAAATCTAATGCAAATGAGAACAAAGCAAACATGATTTAAAAGTTCATCACTTAGTCACAAAGCTCAGAGGCAGAGGAGAGGGCTGGACATAATTCCCCTAAATGGACATCTCCAACATAAAGATTATACACACAATATTGACCTTTAAAACTGGCTACTAGCTTTACAGTAAAGTCAATAATGAAATAAACTGCCATAGTATGCTATCCAATTAATCGTATATGTTAACTTTCATGAGAGGGACACTTGCCACAAACGGGTCATCCCAAAATTTAGGCAATGTAAACTAAATTAAGCATAAATTCCCCCATGGTGCTCTTGTAATTTTTTTTCCTGTAAAAGAATTTATTAGAAACAATAACTAAGGTTTTCTGAAGGTGCATATGGAAATTTGAAAGCTTAACTAGGGAACTATAAAGTAAATTATTATTTCAGTGAGATGAGACTGATGAAATGGAAAAAAAAGAAATATGCACTGAGGAAAGTAAACTAGATTTTAGATTTAAGCCGTTTAATAATTTTAGGATATAGCAATGGTACACAAAAGAAAGCTGATTTTTGTATTAGGGAAGAATACAATACATGACTGACTCCCTTTGCAATGGTGTTGGGCTGTAAACCACAGTAATTGATATTCACAGGAACACACACATAAACCTGAAACATTGAAGATTAAAAAAGAAAAAGGAAACACATGGTATAAAATGATAAAAAAAATTATGCTAATAAAAGCCAAATGGCAGCAGGAGCAGCAGCAGCTAGAACTGCTGGATAAGGCGCCGGCGCTGTGAGGTCTTCCGCAGCAGTCGTCTGTAGTCATAGGGATTATCTTCAGCTTTGCTCTCTTCCAGGGGTCTTTCTGCAACCCTCGACCTAGGGATTAAGCACAGAAGTGTTTTAGAAATTAAAGTCAAAACATTTACCTTGGCAAACACTCCTAATCGACTGCTTAACCTCCACCCTTGTGGGGGAAAAACAAAAGGAGAAAGAAAAAAATCAGCTGACTTTGCTAGGCCTCTTCCTGTGCTGCACAAAACAGGCACCTCGGAACAAACACATTATATGCTAGAAGCAGATGAACACAGAAGAACAACATGTTCTTCTATGAAGGGGACATTATAAGAGGACATAAAAACGTTGAGAGCATGGGGATGCTTTGCAGTAGCATTTGCCTGATGGTTACTGCACCAGATTTTCAGTTAGCATAAATTTGTTTGCTCTGTATTTAACCTGCTGGTGGAGTTCACTGTAAGCGTCCATCTCATTTTATTTTATTTTCAGATGGCAAGATGCATTTTGGATGCCACTTCTGACAGGCTGAAATAGTGATGTGGCATCAACTGTTACCATGGAGCAAGATTACAACTAAAAGACAGTTATTTAAAAAGTAAATTACTCTGAAATAATTACAAAAATTTGTAGTGTTCTACACTTAAGGTGCTCCCACCACTGGTCCTATACCCATGTCAAAGGTAAATTGCTAAATAAAAAGTACGCAATGCCTCACTTCTGTAGATTGAAATGGCTGTACAGTCTGCATATCCTGGTGATCCTATTCAAGAGATACTGAAATGGAGAAATGTTTAGTAATTGCATTCATCTGCCCTCTGAGGTAACTGTAAGTTTAGAAGTTAACACATATTTTGTTTCACTATGGCTACTTAGGCTGCAATCAGAGCAGGAAACAGTAAAGGGTAAGAAATTCCTTTGAGTAACCTCAGTAGCAAAACTTTCACTTACCTAAACCAGACCTCAGGGTGACAGATTTGGTGTAATTAACCACCTTAGAAATGCAACATTTTCTAATGGTTGTGAACTACGTGGTAATTCCCTGATATTATTACTTATAATTACACATCTTCACTTTCCTGAAACTAATTTAGATCCTACATGAAAAAAAGGCCAGAAATGAAATATGGAAGGCGCACAAAACATTCTACATTCTAAATGTTCTACAAACATTTCCTCTATTACTACAGATACATTTTCAAATTCAGTGCTCATCCCAGGCTTAGCATTTCCCTTAAGACTTTGACCTAGATAGTTTTCCAATATTTTCTTAGATTTAGGAACATGCAAGAAGATACAATTATATTGACATATATAGATGTGTGTTTGCATGTGCAGTGTGCGTGAGTGCATTGGCAAGAGTGAGAATATGAATTTCCTTAGCCTGGCAGTGGTCACCCTCTATGAAGTCCATGTGGGAAGAGAGGAGGTCGAGTGAACCCTCCCTTTGGGATTTTTCTCCTGGCTCTCCACCTTGGTGAGGTGCATGCAGGCTACAGACACCTGTGCTGCTACAGGACAGCAGGAGAAAGAGGCAGTCAGCCTAGAGTCTTACCTGCAGAAAACATGCAGAAAATCTGGGGCAAGTCCACCCTATTTAAAACCTAACTAATCAGAAATACAGTTTTTAGGTTCTGCATCAGTTTAATTTTATTTTAGATCAGGGATGCAGAATGTCTGTCCATCTGGCCCTCGGGAAACACAAAACTGGCAGTTAGGCTGAACACCAATAACACTGGCATTTATCCCTCTTGCATGGGGAATATTTCAGATATTCTCATTTTGAGATGGGAAATTTTAGCTATATGTTTTGCAAGATAATTTGGCAAAAATTCACATGTAAAATAATAGATATATGTGTAGTTTGAAAGTGCATTTCTTTTTATTAATATTTTGAATATGTCTACAAAGATAATATTTAGTTTTTCCTGTTACTATTTTGTATGAATTACCGCTCAGTAGCTCGTAAAATGGAAGTCCTGCGCTCAATTGGGTATCTCTTCCTTCTTGTGGTGGTACTGCTGTCCTTGGAGCTGGAGTCAGTAGATGAAATTTCTTGGTAGTAGATATCTAAATCTAGCACTTTGCTCAGACTGTCAATAAATAAGAACATTAAGTTAACAGTTTAACTTTTCAATATTATTTTCAACATATAAACCCAAGGCAGCCCAATATCATTATTAGTTCTGTTTATGTGTCAAGGATCTAAGGAGGAATATATATTGGCACAAAAAATCAGTCTCTGAAGTATGAGTGCTGTACAATGTAGATATTGAGAATTTTGAAATGCTAAATACTTTTATATATTCATAAGGAGACACAGATTACTGAAATTGTTTGGGTTTGCTATTAGACTCAGTGGAGAGGCATTTTTATGGTATAATTCATCTGGTCTATTTTAAATCTCTCTTTGAGCAAGAAATGAATCATTTTGCTAAAGATGACTATTTTTTTCTCTGAGTATAAGAAGAGAGTCTAAAACAACTAGTTCAGATATGTGTGTCAATAATGCGGGTATCTCTTATTTTGTTAGCTGAATGCTATCCAGGGTATTATACATACAGAAAAAAATCAATCCCAACATCCATTTTAGTATGGCTAAGGAAAGAAATAATATCCTAAAAAAGAAACCGAATAGAGAAGTTCAGAATTCAATCCTCACATTGTTAGGAACCAGAAGTAATTAATTTATTTAACTTGCTATGTTCCACTAATACAGAGTCAGCACATGAAAGAAGATGCAGTCAGGGAACTGGTTAACTAGATTTAAGATGAGTGAAACCTAACTGAGACCAATGAGAGAAAACATTAGATTTTGGTGTGTTAGTTATTTTTTCCTCCTAGACTGGAGTCAACAGGTGTGAAATTTTTTTAGGATCCAAATGACATGAGAAAAAAGGACCAAACATGGGGGACGTGGACATAAGGTCAATCCTTTAAGCTGTGGCATAATCAAGTGCAATTTAATTTGTGGCTGAATGAAGTTCAAAGCTGTAAGCACATTTTATATAGATGTAATGTCATGCAACATCCTCTAAGATCCATATTTTAGCCACACAGTTTGTATTCTGCAGCCTCAGCCGAGGACAGTGCAGAGAGCACATTCATCTGGCAGCTATGAGCAGGCTGCCATCGCACACGGTGCCACAGCAGTGCCACTGAGGGGGCAGCAGAAAAGGCTCAGTATAGAAACACAAATAAAATAAAGCTATGATGATGTCAGGAGCTGCAAACCAGGTCTGCAACACACATAAGGATCTAAGATATGGAAGGACAGAATATACCTATTCCTTCCTTCTTTTCTGCAGAGATCCATCAGAATAAGTTAGCTACACTGGGAAGAAAACACTTCCGGTTCAAATTTCACTTTACTTTTCTTTAGCTGTTGTTCATAGGTATTGTTTTAATTTTTATTACCTACTTCCAGACACTCATATATTTTTAGGAGAAAATTTTGAGAGTCTTTGTATTTTTGCTGACAAAAAAGAACTGGTTGCCCATTTGCTTTGACTAGAATTTTAAGCACCTTCAATTATTTTCTGTGCCAGAACTATCTTTGATGTGGACCTTATCTTATTATAATGCCTGTGTTACCATGGTAGAAGACCATGTTTTAGGAAAACTGAAAGGCTGAATTCTATAATGGATTTTAGTCAATGAAAATTGCATCTTAACTTTGTATACGTGTCCCCCTGTGAATCACCAAATTACCGTTCTTTTTTCAATGCTTTATTCTCCTGGTTGAAGTACAGCTAAAAACTATTCTAGAGTACTGGAGTGACAATAGTGAGATAATGAAAAAAATTACCTTTCTTTTCTTGGTTTCCGTTTTTCATCTTGTATTGATTTCTAAGAAAATAAAAAGTAATTAAAAATACTAAAAGGAAAGCTTATGCAAACATACAATTCATTAGTGTTAGGTAGAAGAGTGTTGTATATTTTTCAGTAAAAGAAATTATGGAAAATGAGCAAATGTCCCAGAAAAACCTCTTGTAAGAACCTTTGAGACTGAGAATGAGATTAGCATTGTTGCTCCCAAATTTGTTGCCATACTGTGAAAAACAAAGCCAAATGATGATCAGAACAGAAAAAGGAGATCTGAAACTTTCAAATAGCTGTAGCTGTTTTAATGAAGTTGATAACACTATCTCACTGAGGCAAATTTACTGTGATGCCATGAAAATTTCCATGAATAGAAGCAATGCAGTGGGAAGAGGCATAATCCTATTCTCATTAATGCCAATGTAGTCTTCACACAGGTTTAGCAGAATAAAATGGACAAAGGCCCCATTTAAAAACAGTATAATAGGTGACAAAAGAACCTTTAGGATACAAGATTTCTAAAAATGCAGAGGAGAGAAGACTCATAGGGAATGTGAATAATTTCTTATCTTTAATACAGTTCTATCCCTACAGCCAAAACAATGGTATGTTGCAGCACCTAATGCATCATACTTCAAAGGCAGTATTTTTTAGTGCAGATTGTGGTCTTAATTGTGTTTCTTGCAAATGACTGAAAATGTATTAGAACTAGGGACTGTAAAATCCCTGAGAATTAGAAATCCTGATGGACTACAATATGCAGGCAAATGAACATGACATCTAATTCCAAAATGATAGGCTGATTAAAAGGAATATGCCCCAAAATAAAATTCTCATGCCTTATATGAACAATGGGCTATTGTCAGGCTTCATTTATACTTGTATACCCCTTCAGGTCATCTGATGTGCAAGGAGATGTGTGAGAATGTAAGGTGTCTAATTAATGTCTGTAGCATGATGTGAGAAAAATATCTGATTTTGCAAAAAATAGAGAATTTTTTTTAAAAAAATGCACTCATATTGTGTTTCTTCACTTTCATATGATCTGATCTTGATAATAATCTGTGAATGCCTGAAGGTCACAGAGATTTTTAATAAGGTAGAAAATCCTTAACAGCTGGGGAAGTGGACTGCCATCTAAAGCTGACTACCATCTAAAGTTAGAGCTTAATGACTTACCTAAGGTCTAAGAATTTAACAACTAGTAGGTCTCCTTTCTAAGCTTCAGTGTGTAGATACTTACGTTGAACCTTTCCCTGACCAGTGGACTTCATGTCAGGAAGACAGGTTTCTCTCTTTCACCCTGTCTTGAAAATACAGCTCATTGAAGGTAATATTGATTAATACATTGAAAAGCTGCTGCTAAAAAAATGATTAAAAATCTCCTGGCACTACTGCAGTCTTTGTTTGCACTGATGCCATGGCTGTTTTCTGGTATGGAGCTGGCCATGTAACAAATTAGCTCTCAGAAAATGCTATGTTCCTGACCATATAGACTTAGTTTCCTAAATAGGCATTTACTTCAGAATTGCCCTTCTCAGGAATTTCTGAATACAGATTCTGTGTCATGCCTTTCATTTTGGTCCTTTATCTCACCAATCTTGCTTTCACAAAACAAATTTTATTCTTACATGCAAATTTATTTTTAAGAATGCAATTTCTTTTCAGAATATCACTGTTCCAAGGCTGTGTTATTTCAAACCCCCAGAATAAAACATAGCTGTATTTGTCTTTTTTTGGTATGCCAGACACAACCGTCCCTACAGGCCCTGGTGACACCTTCTGTTGAAAGGAGAAGCAATTGCTACGGTTAGTTTATTAGCTGGGTTCTCACCGGCTGTTAAAATAGGTCACTAAGATACAGGCACCTCGAGCAAATCAGTTTAATTGCTTTTTTTGTTGGAAGTGCTTTCTGAGCTGCTTTTACATTTTCACTCTTTCTGCTTGCTTTCTTGCCTTTTTTCCTATATTTAAGGGCACTGAAGTCAAGAGGGGAAAGCAGCACTTGGTATCTGAACTTGGACCAAAGGCTATATATAGTGACACTCAAATCCATTAGTCTCCTGAGCTGTTGGTATTTGCCAATGCTTTCATAATCACAATCTGACACATTTGTAAAGGAAGTTACAGTGTGCATACTAATACAACTTATTTTAGTATTTGCTCTCTCTGCAAGATCAAGCACTAATTTAGATGCTCAAAATAGCTCCAAACAAACCTGTGCCTCTCCTAGTTCTCTCCTCTGACTTAGAAAGAAACTATGGAGACAGGCCCCTTGATTTGGGTACTGAAAATGCAAATGCTACTTATGTACAAAATGGAAGTACGTATGTTTAGGTACAAAAGTAAATACTGGTCTGACATAGCTCCCCAGTCTGGGTAACTCTGTACTTCCATTTCAAGTCTTCTTTGAAATGTGAAGTTTGTGGCCTGTCTCCTTTCAGCAGGACAAAGGTTTTATGCTGCATTAGAAAAGAATAATGGGAATTGGGCAGTTAGAAAGATAGTTTAGGTGGGAGTTATCTGACAGTTTTAGCCCAGAAAAGCTTCTTAAACTCACATGTATTAGAGTGTAGTAGGTGGAGTCTTCTGGATTATTTAATGTCTTGGGCTTCCGTGGCCTTCTGGGGGGTCTCTGCATTGGGCGAGAGTCTTCTACTTTGGCCACAACTGTAAAAAAGCAGAAGATAGCAATGCTTATTTCTTCACAGAACTGAAGGCTTTTGGAAAAAAACAGGAGAGAATTTCACCAAAGAGAGAGGAAAAAAAAAATCCACATAGCCACTTTTACTGCTTGCAATAATTCAAGTAAGCAACTGGTTTGGACATTTTCATCAGCAGAGAATGGGTTTATCCACTTGAGTCCTGACTGCCCACAGGGACAAATGCCACATAATGAATGCCAGGCTGGAACAGCCTGAAGGTCTGCCTGGCACAGGCCTCTCCTTCTGAAAAGGGCTAATGCTCCATGTTCAGAAAAGGGCTCTGAAGGGTAATGGCTACTGTGAGGCTACAGCCTTGTAACGGGGACCTGTGTGGCAGGGGTGATGTTTTTTTCAGACTCAAGTCAATCTTTAAGGTACTGAATGAGGGAACGAGCATTAGACCTCTGTTTCAGAGGTTGTCCTCTACATTATCACAGTGAAGATTTTCCTCCAGGTGTCCTGCTGAGGCTTTTCATTTCAAGCCAAATCACGTGTCACTGGGCAACACAGCATGACCATGTCCATCACATCCAATGTAGTTTATGTTAGTGTACTCAGATTCTGGTCTCTGTTTCTACAAAAGGCTTCTGTGAACATGTGGAAAATGCCTTCACTCTAATAGAATTGAAATCAAGATTTTAACACAAAATGGAACTACTGTACCCTGGCAGTCTCTCAATTCAGAGTTAGACACTGACTTGCAGATTACATTGGCTGGCACATAGAGAACTAGAAAAATATCTTGGGTGTTTGCTTGTTGAAAATCTATATTCAATTCAGTGCTAAGATACAGAGCTGCTTGGGTTCATAGGTCAAATGTCAAAGAGACAACACAGAGTGCAGGGTTCCTAATGCCTAGGAAGACCATAGAACTGACCCTGGAAGGACGAGAGACCACAAATGTACAGCTTTGGTCTCCTTCCCTTCAGCTTCAGCTATAGAAAAAGTTAATGGTGACAGCAGTTCCTTCATGATGAAGGAGAAGGGGGCTGCACAGCAGCAGAACACCAATGGCAGAGATGGGTCATAGAGACACATACAGGGTGGTGAATGAAGTCACAGCACAGTGAACTGAGTGTCTAAGGAATCTTGCATTATCCAGTGAGCTTTGATCTTGCCCTTGTCCCATCACAGATATACTAAGGACAGTCCATGAGAAAAAACATCTCCTTATTAATAAATGAATATAGTGTGAGGTTGGAATGGGGATCTAGATACCAGTGAATTACTAAAGTGTGTTTTGCTGATACAATCCACTTCCATATGAAGTGACTTTACCATTTTCTTTCCCTAGGACCATCAGAAACCCTTTTACATGATAAAAATAAAAACTCTCCCATGTACAGCAGATATCTTTTTAATTAAGCAGGTAGCACAATAATTTAAAATGAGAAATGATCAGTAATACATCAGTGTTGACTCCTGCAAAATTAGCTGTTTAAGTTTTTTGTTATGTGTGATAAATAAAGGCTTGTAAAGGTCATGGGTATACAGAGGAGCCAGGATGAATAATGTTAATTTAAATTGTAGTTGGATAATGATTACATTTACTGTTTTAGTTTTTTATCTCAAATGCAGACTGCTTCTTCTGTAATGAATGAACAAGTATCTTTTTAACATTTTGCACCTAAGAGAACAATGGTTCTCTAAGACAGGTTACAGATAATTCATGTTATGAATTTTACATACAATGAATTTTAGATGCAATAAATTAATTTCAGTAACCTGTATTAAATATAAGTGACATTCCTTGATTTCAATAGGTACAGCAGGCTTGACTTGGCTCTTAGTGTGTGCTGTTGCTACCTTGCTGCATTTCAAATGGGCCACCTGGAATTATCTGACTTACCATTTGTTTGTGAGAAGAGGCATATCTTCCCTATTTTTTTTTTTAAACACAACAGGAATCCAAAGTGGAAGCACTGTCTTAAAAAAATCCCTTAAAATTCAGTGCTGTTGAATAGAAACACCTAACACCCTGTATATAGGACATTTTCAAAAATTTTGCTAGAGATCATGACTGCATGAAAATCTGAAAAAAAAAAATGAAGCCAATTTGGGGGGCTCTAGGAAAATCCCAATGAAAAGGGTCTCATTATGCCTAAAGATCTTTTACTGTCCCCTAAGAATTCATCACTTTGTATGCTATTACATTATTTAATTCATCAATGTCAAACAGATAAAGCATTATTGTATTCTAGATTACAGTTATTCCAACTGAAATTACTTGTATATTTCTTGTGTGCGTGCTCTGCAAAAAATACTGCTTTATACATTCAAAAAATATCATTTTGACAATGATAAAGGTTTCAGTTAAAAAAAAAAGCTTTTCATCTCAGCTCTTGCGCTGTACATATGTATAAGCTGTGCAAAAGAATTGAGGGGAAAGAAATACCATGTTGGGGCAGGCAGCCTTCTAAACTTGGACCTTCATAATTCCTTTTTAAAATTGAATATAGGGCTGAAAATGCATTTCTGACTTTTGCCTCCAAATTACACAGTAAGGTTTTGCTTTCTTTGTTTCACCAGAAACTCAAGCTGTTATTTCCTTTTGTATTTAGATTTTCATGTTCACTGCTACTGAAATTCAGCAGATGTGGTAGTTACTTGTATTGGATAATACAAAGTAAACTTTGTTTTTTTATTGATTTCTAATAAATACAGAAATAATTTACTTAGTAAAAATAAAGGTTGGGGGTGCAAATTTAATACACAAGTCTGATAAACGGTGAGTTTGATGTGCTTGTTTTCCAGATGGCCTATACCTTTCTGCAGCAGGCAATGAAGCAGAAAGGAGAAGTGAAATAATTAACTTATTAACAGGGCAATTATGTTGCTTCTGTATTCCATTACAAAAAAAAGGTTTTTATTGAAGTCCAGTCTCTCCATAGTAAAGTCTCTTGTAGCTTATTTTTACTTAAGACTTCAAATATCTCTAGCAAGATCTGGCCATGTGCTTTCTATGTAAAAAGAAAAGTGATGTTTCCCCTCTAGCAGTCATTTAAATGGATATTTTACAACACTGGTACAAAAACCATTCACACAGTAGCTGTTAAAGTGTTTTGGAAGTGCCAGGTTGGCACTACCATCCCAGTCCTACTAAAAGGGTAAATAAGATGCACAAAGACACATGGAGACTTGCTTAAGGTTACATCCTAGTTAGTCATTAGCAGAGCTAAGGACTGGAGAGCTGTGCTGAGATTCCCATCTCTGCTGCCAGCCCACACCTTGCTGTTTGATCTACCTGGAGAGGTGCTGTCAGTGCTGGGACACGCCCTAGGAGCAATGTGTAGGAGAAACTGGAAACTTTGATGCAACACAGACATTCCCTAAAGGGTTTACCAGGAGGAAGACAGATTGAATAACAGGTTGAAGGGGGATTTTCCTCCTCAGACTTCCCAAGTGTATCCAGTCAGTACTTAGTTAGTAAAAAAAAAAGAAAAAAAGAGGCTAAACCAGTGATGATAATAAAAGCTGAAGTTCTTCTCCACGAGAATAAATGAAATACAGAGTTAAGGGTCAGGAAAGGCATGTGAACAGTGTGGCTGCCAGATAACATTCAAGAAGGTTTGGCAAATCCAAGAAAAATTCTTTATTCATATCAGTATCTCAGCTAGGACGTTTAGCACTACTGCAAAGGTTCCTACCTAAGTTGTACACACACTCAATTCTAAAACAAATTAATACATTCATACTCAGCCCTCACTGAAAGATCCAAATATGCTGAAAAGTGTATTCAATATGTATGTGTATCCTGAACACCACCACAAACTCCAGGATCTGAGGAGAGCTGCATGTGCTTGAAACGTTCAAGGGTGAGCAAGAAATGTTTGAATAAAGATGAGTCAGTATCAACAGCCCTTTAGGTTGAACTGTACATTCTGCCATACAATGATAAGCTTGGAAGACAGTAATCTCGAGGAATCAACATCCGTGGAGGCTAATGTAAATTAACTATGACTTACAACAGATTTTATACTGAAGACTGTAGAAATAGTGTGGTTACAGCCGTGATAAATATCTAAGGGACCAAAGGTCTCTATTTATTAAGCCACCTGGAGACACAGACAAAGCCATCTTCAGGTCATTTAAGTGAAATGTTACATGCTTGGTTTAGTGCTGTTCCACATCTTATGGAGACAGAAGTATAAAGCCAGGCTCAGAATTAAGCAGGAAGGAAAACAAGAGGAAAAGCAGTAATTGTATAGGTTTTTTAGAGGGAATTGGAAGTAATCAGTAAAAATGGAAATATAGCAACTGGAATTCCAGGACTTGATAATGAGAAGCTAACAGGTATTACTGCTTACAACATTTATGTGCATAGCTTTTTTACTGTTCTAATTGCATACAGCATGAGGATTAACTACTCAAGTTAGTAATTTGGACCAAGAAAAGCACTGCTCTTCAACATTCTGGTTAGTAAATTTAGGTTTTTTTAATTCATGGGATGTTTAACATAGCCAGATTTGGAAATTACAGCTGATGGCTGCAAGTTCTTAGCAATCTGGATAAAACCAGAGGGATTACTCTGGCACAGACCTAGAAATAGAAACTGCAAGAGACTGAGAACTGTCAGATTGTGTACAGCAGAGGTTGACAGTATTTGATCTCTCATGCCTAAGTCGCACAGCCCCACTGAGAGAACCAGTTTCAGTCTCTGGCTGAAGCTAATACAGAATCACAGAGTAATAAACATTGGAAAACACCTCTAAGATCATCAAGTCCAGCCTTGACCATCATGGCATGAAGTGCCATGTCCAGCTGTTTCTTAAACATCTCCAAGGATGGTGACTCCACCACTTCCCTGGGAAATCCATTCGAATGCTTAACAACTCTTTCATGAAGAAATTCCTCCCGATGTCTCCTGTGGTGCAGCTTGAGGCCATGTCCCTCTAGTCCTATCACTGGTTCCCTGGGAGAAGAGGCCAAACTCATACCTGGCTGCACTCTCCTTTCAGGCAGTTGTAGAGAGTGACAAGGTCACCCCTGAACCTCCTCTTCTCCAGGCTAAACACCCCCAGCTCCCTCAGCTGCTCCTCATCAGACTTGTGCTCCAGACCCTTCACCAGCTTTGTTGCCCTTCTCTGGACTTGCTCCAGCACCTCTCATTTCTCTGAGTCTGGTGACCTGGGTTTACTGCTTTTTAGGAGGGGATATTTAAGAAAAATTCCACTTCCACAACCTCCCAGATCTTATGCTCTTCCATGGGTCTGAGCAACTCCCAACACAGATCTTCTACATCCTGGCTGTGTGGTGCCCAAAGCACCACTCCTGTAGCTGAGAACCACCAGCCAGCAGTGCTTGCATACCCTGTTTTTCTCCAGTCCCACGCCTCAGTGCTCCCCTGGCTGACTACTCACTTGCAAAGAAGAAAGTCTGGCTGGTGGATACTGCTCTGCTCACCCAGTGCTACACAAGCTCCCTTTTCCTTACAAAGCCTGCCCATTAAATTCCCGTAAATAGTGCTTTGACAGCCTACAGCAGGAGGAATCCTGGATGAAAACCCTGCTTGTCTCATTGCCTCATTTAGTTGAAAATGTCCTCAGCTGCATCGGGGTTCCTCATACTACGTAAATTTCATTCTAAATATAGAAAATTCTCTTCCTGAGATTTTGTACTTGAACTGTCATTTAATAAGCAGAGGGATGAGCACTATGATTCATCTGGAAAAAAAGGGAAAAAATTTCCTCCCATAATAATCAAATTCTCCTCACTTGAGGCTTTGATTTCAAAAAACTTGACAGCAGCCATTTGTGCATCTGTTCTGACACCACAGCAACCCAAGGCTCACTAGCAGTCCAAGGGTGCAGTTCTGGGGTGCAGCTATTACATTTGGCTGAAAGCATGTAAGAAGCAAATATTACCTACTCGGAGATTCTAGCCACAGGGAATTTTGTTTATTTCAGGAACCTTGCGCAGCTTGCTTTATGCATTTTATAAATATGAAGAAACTTATTTATTAACAACTTAACCTTGTGAATTTAAGATTAAATTAACCTTTTGCTCAGATGTTCTTTGAACTGCAAGCTTTGCATTTTTATTAAAAACAAACAAACAAGCAAGCCATTTTAAATATGTGAACATTTGTCACAGTATGTCATCAGCTGTCCCTCAGTTCCTCCACTTCTCTGGGTAGCATTTGTAATATAATATTTTATCAGAGGAAGTGGCCATCTACCCACAGACAAAGGCAGCCAAGCTCTCCTATTTAGCTATAAAATACAATTCATATGCCATAGCTGTGAAACAACATATAAAACTAGTGAAGCTGATGAAAAAATGTAAATAAATGTAAATGACCGATGTAATTAGAAATAGGTAAATACCACATGATTTAAGAACACCTAAAGCTCAACAATCCCTGCCTTCATAAGAGTAGGACAGGAAAAGCAGCCATAGAGGGAAAGCTGCAGTAAAAGCATATCCTTCTGTAAATGAGTGTGTATAAATCCTACTGTAACACATAATGTAGGCAGAACACAGGAAGGTTCCTCCCTGTTAGAAGGCAGTGAATCACCTTATCTACCTGCTTCACTTTAGCATGACCATCTGCAGGACCATACCTCAAATCTCTGGGGGTTTTGTAGATATTTTACTATATTGCATACAGGAAGAAAATATGATATCCAGAATGTTGGCAACTCCTGTGTTTTAGACAGTACAACTTAAATGAACTGAACACAGGCATATAGTTACTTAAATATTCTTTGCATCTAGTTAGATCATGTTTGATATAATAAACATCTACTTAAGACAATACAGCTTTGTGATAAAGCCAGTTTCCAACTGGCTTAAAGGCAAACTGTGGAATTACTGCAGTGCATTGTCTTCACTATTTTGTGCATTGGTCATAGCTGGAAAAAAACCAGTTTTCCTGTCATGTAAATTACGTTCACGTGTAGAAAAAGAAAGTTCACATTCCACACCAATAAAGGTTTTTCAGTGGACAGGTTAGCACACTTCACCGCTGGAAAACTTCTGCACTGTGACACCATGGGGTTTTACAGCAGTGTGACATTTGCAGAGATAAAGGGAAGTGAAGTGGCTGACTGGTCACCGCTTTAGGCAGTGTTGGATGCACAGGTGACAAACCCTGGCAAGCTTTTGTCTCCTGCAAAGCTACTTCAATTAATAGCAGTGTGAAGGGTAGACTTCACTGCATTTTGCACATGGCAGGAACATACTGGTACATTTGCACCTGGTTCACTCGTGCAAGTGATGAGATCTTTAACTGATAAAACAGGGATTTGTATATTCCCTTTCCCTCTATCTCCCTCTTTTCTCTAGCTTCTGTTGGAAGATGTGTTAGAACCAAGAGTATTTTCCAAAGCATACATTTTTAATTTCTCAGGTTTATCTTGTCAAAAAATCAGCACTATTTAGCAGAGAACTCAATACAAGACCATTAATGACAATTGCAAACCTTCCTCTGTCTTTAATGAAAGGTCACAGCACTTAGTTTTCCATTTCCCATTTCTTTTCTCTTGCAGACTTTGGTCTTGGAAACAGGCTGAATTACACAGATTACCTACCAGCAGCCAGTTTACACTTAGAGGTATAAACATCAAGCCCTCATTTTAGCAGCTTGCCCATTTGAGAGGACTCCAAAGGGGGACTGAAGTACTTTTAAGATCTTTTCAATGTAGTCATGGGAACAGAAAGAAGTTTCATCACACATGACAACTGAATCCACAATGTTATAATGAAAATAGCACAACTAGCTCTGGGCAGTGAGAGACAGTCCTAGATCTTATCCCCGCTCTTCCCCAGAGGCAGTGCAATGAGCTCACACAAGCCCAGACATAGAAATGGACACACAGCCTGTTATCTGCCACATCTGCCATCATCTTCCTCCACCTGCAGCCCAGGACATGAGCTGAGGAAATTCCCTGTTACATCTATTCCAGCAGAAGAAGTCTGAGCAGAAGAGGTCTGAGTCAGTACTTTGGGGTCCTTTTGATGACGCACAGGTCTTAATGACCTGCACGCTCAGAATCCCATGTCCTCTTTCCAGTACTCTTCCCCACTGCCACCCAAGCTGCTCCAAGCATGTTTGCATTTAAGGAACCTTCACTGTCCATGTTAACTGGAATATAAATAACTCTGGAGTGCATTTCTAGAGATCACGTCCTCTTAAGTGTGTGACTTGGATGCTGAATATTAATAAAACTTTACATGCAATTTTAAGGACATACCCACAAACATGGGTAGGAGTTACAGGTTTTGAATAACTTCAGTTACATCTGTGGATAGCTAAAAATTCACCCAGCATATATGTCATAAAGTTTAGTAAATTGTTTGACATATTACCTAAAAAAATGTTTTGTTTTGAAAGCATAGTCCCATATCCTACCAATAGCACACACAGTTGAGTGACACCTGAGTTAACAAGAGCTAATGTGGATTTTTTACCAAATGTATGTATTCCTAGAGACTGTGTGTCTAGGTCTCACAAAGATTCATTCAGCAATCCTAAGCAGCACTGAAACAAGATACCAAGATAAATGGTAAATACATAAATCCCAACCAAGTTTGGGTATTTCTCTGGAAACAGTGTTCCAGACTTGTACTGATATGGGGCTTAGTACAAAAATATACAGCCAGAGTAATATGAGCAGCTGGAATTAACTCATCTACTCGTTCCCTGACATGATCAGTAGTAGCTTCTTGTCAGTCCTGTTTACAAATGAAAATTCTGCCAACACTAAGGTTAAACATTACCTGACTGACAAACATGAGAAGAAAGCCGGCCATTAGGTTGCTTATCTTTGGACATCATCACTGGTCTCAGCTGATGGGACAATATCATTTCATTCAGTTTTTGCTGCAACGCTAAGTAATCTTCAGATAATTTTGATATCTGAAAAATATATTTTTACATTATTATAGAAATAAGTATACATATTCCAAGGTAATCAAAGGTAAAATATTGGACTAGAGAATTAATTTAAAAGGTATTGCTCCACCAACTGCAGTGCACATCTCTACCACATTTACTTCCTCACCTCTTGAAAAAAATGAATATGAGAAGAAAAAAACACACAGGAAACTCAACACTGCAGTCCAGTCCTACAGCTATTTCTTATTCTTTCACGCACATGGGCAGATGGTGCATTGCTGATGCAAGATTGCTTCTAGACCTGTAGGCATACCTCTTTGCACGTGTGCAAGTCTGACATTGGCACAGCAACTTTAGTTTCATTTACAAAGACATTTCACAAGTGTACTGAATTAGGGACCTTGATGGGTAAACAAACATTTGAAAGGTAAGGCTTCTACATTTAACTTAAATCAGATAAACATTATTTTTGCCAGTACTCTTTGACTTTTCCTCCTTCTAGAAAAGGCTATTTTCTCTTGCAAACCAAAAAATGCATTTTTATAGAACACATATTACAAAATCTCTGTCTTAGTTTAGAGAGCAAAACCTTGGTGCCATAGAAGTCAGTAAAATAACTTTGCCATTCTGTCACTGCTCAGAGTATTATGCTCCACATACTTTGCTCCACATTCATTGCTTAGAAGCTTCTTACCTGTCGTGAAAAGGCTGCCAAATCACATGCCTCTTTCTCTGAGTCTCCCTTCAGTGTCTTAGAGTCTTCTGCCTCTGTACTGGTGCTTTCCCTACCTTTTGTTATTTGGGGATTGTTATTTTGAACGTGTATTGCTTCTGTTGGCTCCTTTATTGTTTTTTCTTGACCTTTGCAAGGTAGTTTCCCTTCTTTTCTGAGTTGTCCCCTCCTTCTGTAACCCCGGTAATTGCTCTGAATTACCACAGCTGCCTTCTCTTTGTCTTCTGAACCTTGTTTTTCTGCCTCAGCTTGCTTCCATGAGCCTCTCCTTAGTGACTCTTTTCTTGTGATCCCTTTACCTCCTGTAGGCATCACTGCTTCACGCTTTAGGTGGTTTCTTTCCACATCCCTGTCGGTCCTGGGCTGCACCACAGCAGATTCTTGATTTTGCCAGTCTGCACTGAGTGTGTCTTGATTATTTTGCTCTTGCTGGGGTCTAAGTTCAGCTGAGGTTTTGACAGAAGATTTGCTGGGTAGCTCTTCCAAAGAGTCCTGTTCTTCACCTTCACTAACCTCTTCTACTGCCAGGTTCTGCTTCACAGAAGCTGCTTCCCCTTCAGGAGATGTTTGCTGTTGCTCCTCTACATTCCCCATGTCACTGTACTCAGAGCACTTGCTGTCAGTGACAGCATCAGGCTCATCTGGAGTCTCCTCGCTTGCCACTTCTTCCAGTGTATCATTTTGAGCTGGCTGCAGTTGTGCTTCAAGGAATTCCACAGCAGATAATTCATCCTCTGCTATGGCAGCTGCTGCTTCTTCTGTTCCAGGGAGGGCACTCTCCACTTCAGCTGGACTTTCCTCAGGATCTTGAAGTTCATCATCATTTTTCTTCTCGCTAATGGTTGCTGCATTTTCAATTTCTTGCTTTCTAAGTGATTCCCTGAATGGAACAGAGTTTTGGGCAAAAATTACAGCTAAAGGAGATGAAGAATAGAGACAACTTTACAATTACCTTTGGTGGTCTTTGTGTACTAACTGGCAATTTGATACATTGCAACATGGGAAAGATTTAGTGCATATAGTTGGATTAAAGACAGCAATTTATGCTGTTGTTGTTGTTGTTGTTGTTGTTGTTATTATTATTATTAGTATCTCTTAAAGTGGAAAGGGATTATATTATTATCATCAACATCATCATCTCTTAAGTTAAAAGGGACATCCCTGTTAAACTTCATGGAAAATTTCCAGGAAGACAATCTTGGTTACATGAGAGCTGATAAAACAGTAAAGAATTAATTTAAATGTTAACAAAAACATAAGGCATAAACCTTTTAGCATCTCAAGAATGTATAAATACACACAATCCTAAAGGTATTCTGTGTTTCCTGTCATCACCTTTGCTTATCTTGAACAGTGACTTAAAATGAGAACAGGTCCTTGCAGATATCTATCTCACTCTTGTCTGAACATTTTTTATTATGAGCTAATTCCAAAAAGAGACTCATCTATAAATTACATTAACATTACAGATAGGTACAGTATTGTTCATCTTTCTCCTAAATGTGCCAATATTCCCTGGGCTTGAAAAGATGAGAAATTTGCTACTGCTATTAAAAACCTTCACATAAATATACATTACATTTGCATTAGGATTATCTAGAATAATCCTAATTTTCTTCACTCTTACCTTATAATGTTGTTATTCAGTGCTGTAATTACTGGAAAGGGACACATTTGAGTGACATAAGAGAAAATAACACTACCTCCTGCTTTTGAAGACCTTCCTCTCCTTATATCCCTTGTAGTGAGACTGAATTGTTATTGCTGCTTTGTTTCTGGTTTCAGTTAGTTCTTTTCTCTTCTTCCTGAGTAAGTATCCTCTGGCAACTGATACAAATTGTAATGCAAAACAACCTTAGCAACAAGCAATAGGTGTCATACACACTTCAGACAGTCAAATGCTAACAACATTAAACAAAAACTAATAAGGAAATACAGACCAGGGTGTCTATTATGATTATATTTCACCTGAAATGATTCCCATATAAAACTTTTTTGAGATTTCAGAAAGCTGTACCTATTCTACATGAGAATACAAACAAGCTCTTTCTTCATATTTTGTTGAAATAAAGAAAATATAGGAAGATGCAGAATAAAACAGAAGCACAGAGCTATAGAAGTGCCTCTAGAACACAGCACTCTGCGGTTAATGTACCTGCTTTGCCTCATTCAGGCAATCGATTTGACTCTGTCTTTAATTTCCATGGGAAATGTCTGATTATCAGCCTGTAGAGATTACCAGGCTGTCAACTGGCACAGACTTGGAATTAGCTGAACATTCAGTAGATCAGAGAGAAACTGAAAATTTTATAGTTCAGCAGTTACAGAAGACTCAGCTCATGCTCTTTCTGCAAAGACTCATTATTCAAAATGAAAAGGCTCAGCATGAAAGATGTGCTAAGCTCCACAGTAACCAGGTACAATGTGACAGAGAAACTCCCTACTCATGCTTTGTGGGAGGCACAAGGTTAATTTTCTGGTCTGAACCAGAAATAAGGACTCAAACATGGGCCTTCCCTGAGCCATGTAGGTGCTGATGCTTCACTGGGGCCTTGATGCAGTTGCCAGCACGTTGGTATCTGGTGCCATCTGAAGTGCTCCAGGATAGCAAGGCATCCACATGGAGCTGGCAGAAAGAACAGGACAGATGGGACTTTCTGGATAGGAAAAGTTGGGTATATCAAGTGAAAGAAAGCTGGAGGCCAGGCAAGACAACCAGGGCACCTCGAATGACACTAGATACCAGTATGAGGGCAAATGAGCTGGGCATTTGCTGATTTTGAATGAAATTATTCTAGGCTCTACTGACTAGAACAGCAGTTTAGACATCTAGATGACATTTAGATATCTACACTGAAGTGTCCTAGTCAGAAACTGAATTGCATTCAGAATGTTGCTTCAAAAATTTTTGAACTTGCAAATAATTTCCTTACAGGAATTGGCACAGTCGCCACAGTACTGTGATTTGGACAAATCTGCAATTCTAGGGATTCAGCTCAAATATGCTAATCCCTGACAAAATTAAAAAAGAACATAGTGTTTTGTCAAAATATTTCTGTTGAACTCTAATTCATCATACAGTACCAAGAGCCTGGGGATAGTGGGTTCAGGTGATTTAAATACCCTGTGGACATGGTAGATAGGGGACTCTTTCTTCAGCTCTGCTGAGAGTGTTTTGCATCACAGTGAAAAGGTCAAGCTCACTTGAAAATAGAAGGGAGGATAAGCAGTCTGTTCCAACACATTCATATAACTTAGTGCTAAGTTTTACGTGCTTTAGCATTCCTCACTCATAACTTACACCAGCTTTGGCTCCACTAGGTGCAGCCAATCAATGTAAGAAGCACCACATTAAATGGGCATAAATTACACCTTGATAACTGGATAAAGGATAAAGAAATGCAAATACTTATTGGAAGTAGCACAATTAGATTTTATATTCTGTTTGACAGGGGCTTAGAAAAGTGGAAATTGTAAAGCACTTGGAATACTTCTTGAGTTTCTTGGATTTCTGAGCCAATTCTCTTTCCATTTTCATATAAAAGGAACTCAACAGGAGTTATTTTGAAACAAATCAAGTTATCAATGGACAAGCTGCATCTGGTCTTTTTAGACTATTCTGGTTCACTTCTGAGGTTTTCTGAGAAAAATTGTTATGAGATAGTTGCTGTCTAAACTTTATTTTCAAACTGGAAGAGGAGTTATGTATTTCTTTAGAAATAAATGGGGGAAGGTGGAGAGAGCTAAGTAAAAATGGACTTCACTTCAGTTTTGGTTTGTTTTGCACTGAAAAAGTTGAAACTGCAGACATGACAGAGAAGGTGGACAAAAGGAAACATTGGGGACATCAACAGAGTGAAGAGGTAAATTTATCCTTTTGCATTTGCTAAATGTCCTAATGTAATTGACAAAATTCAGATCTGTAATAATTTTTGGCACATTACTGGTTTTGATGCTGGTTTTAGATTGTTTTCTACGCTGATGAAGTTCTACCAACTGCAGTGAAGTGATCTTCAGTATACACTGGCCCAGTGCAATTAACAGACACATCTGACAATGATTAAAACCAACACTGGTGGTGGTATATACTCATGAAGGCATATCTGAGGTTGTTTAAATCTAGATAGCCTGGGTACTGGCAACACTAGCTTATATTTGGGTTGCCACCTTTGTAATTAATGAAAATGCTGTGCAGATTTGTGCCAGCTGTTTTTATAGAATTACAAAACACAGAATAGTTTGGGTTGGAAGGGATCCTAAAGGTCATCTAGTTCCAGCCCTGCTGCCATGGGCAAGGACACCTTCCACTAGACCCGGTTGCTCAGAGCCCCATCCAACCTGGCCTTCAGTCCCATGTCTCTCCAGCTGTACTGTTCCTGATTTCAGAGCTGCCTAGACTGTGTCTAGCTTGGGGATGTCTCTGCAGAAACAGGGGAGACCAAAGTACAGGGAGGGAAAAGGGATGTCCCATAGTAACACCTGGGCCCAGGGCCATTATGGCTGCAAAAGAGAAGCAAAGCGATGGCAAGAAAGAAAAAGCGACATGAGTAAATTTACAGCTTTCAGTCTTCCTGAATATAACCATTACTGATACATAACAAACCCTATTCCTAATGGAGCAGCAGCCATACACACATGGTATGCAGACAGTGTAGTGTGAGTTCCAACAATACCCATAGCTGGGCAGCTCAGTACCTCAGACCAGAAGTGACAAGGTTTGTTATGGCATTTGAGCCCCCGACTCCACAGCAGTCAGAAATGCCTAAACCACTCTGAGGTACAGGTAACAGAATACACTGACCCATTTCAACACTGTATATAGACATATAATAGATAAGTTATATCCAGAACATGCAAATGAGCATAGTCAATCAGTGTAGCAAGAATCTGGGTCAACATACTGTGTATGGACAGTACATTAAAAGCCAAGAAAGCAAAAAATTCTTACTTGCTTGAAATTTGGTAATATATTCTTCCACCTTTTTATTATGCTTTGCATTTTTGTATTCTTTACGAGCAACAAACCCCCTGTAAGCTGAAAAGAGATGTTAAAAATTAGGTAATCCACTAGGTACAAGAAAGAATAAAAATATTCTGGAATTACAGATCTCTATTAAAATATTCATAGATATTTTGCAGGCTTTATCTTTCAAAAAACATGGCAAACAAGCACAAATATTAAATCTACATAAAAAATACATTTTCTGGTGAGTAAAGTTGTTCTGAAATAAATGAATATAAAACAAGATAATCAGAATGTAAAATAAGATTATGTTTGAAAGTATTAAAAAAAATCAGTTGATGCCTCCATCAACAGGGTAATTGGCCTTATTATCTAGGACAGTTAATATATTTTATTTTCATTATTACATTATACAACCTTGTCACTGCATGCCAGAATATTATTAATAAGACTATCATCTATGCAATCACATCCCTCCATTCTTAAAATTGCCTTTTAAATGTAACACTGATAAATGTAATTTCAGTAAAGAGATTGTCATAACCTGGTTAAAAGAAATTTTTTCTTCATGAGAACAGATATGATCAAGTATAAGATATTTTGTCAAATGTAGCAGCAGGAAAAGAGCAAAATGCACAACCAGCATGCACATTCATCTATCAGCTGTACATATGCACTAGTTTTAAGCAAAATGTGAAATGTCTTAAAGCTATTACCTGACTGTATTTTAATAGCACTTTGTTCCCTTTGCTCCTTTATCTTTTTGTATCTCCTTGAACCCAGCCACCCTCTGACATAAGCTTGAATCAAAATAATCATATCAACTGTCTCCTTCCGCATTAAATTCAGCTGCTCCACATGATAATATTTGAGGAATACCTTAAAAAGAGAAACAAACAAAACTTTTAGTTACCTTCCCAGGCCTTTATACACTCAATCCATTTAACATCAACAAGAGTAACAAGCTGGTTTCAAATGATGAACAGACCCTTCAGCTAAAGTAGTACCTAAACGACCATTCTTAGAGATAGCATTTTCATTGTTTGGGGTATTACTTTACCTTATTCTTCCCTTCAGCATCTTTAGTCAGTCCCTGCTTGTTATTTTTTTTTTAGGGCCAGATTTTTTAAAGCTCCAGTGCAAACCTTCAGTCTGTAACTATAAATCTGTTTTCAAAACTACAAGGCTGACAGTTTTGCTAACTTCACAAATCTAATGTGAGGTTAGCAAAACTGTTAATATATATTACACAAATATGATCCAAATCTGAAACCTTCAATTTCTCCATTTCCCAATTTTAAATCTAAAGCATTGTTTATTCATTAAATTGCTTTTATCAAGCACGAAACTCACATAAGTCCTGAAAAATGAATCCAACACAAGGGTTGCCTACACATTCCTGGTGTACATTAAGGACTTTGCTTTTTGAAAAGATTAGAGACCAAGAGCTACTCCAACCAAATGGGTGAGAAAACAAATTGTTTAATATGTTAACAATGGCATACTGGAATGATGAAGATCTAGTATATTAAAAAATTACTTTAGTTTTTCCAAGAACCCAGTTGTCAAGGTGGGCTTTTTCCAAGATGGCAGCACAGGTCTCCGGGCTGACTGGAGGATCATCATTTGTTTTGTAACAGATGAGGTAATACCTAAAGAAAAATGCATGATTCCGTATTTGATTAATGGAGGGTAATACATGCAAATATATTTAAACCATTCTTTCAAGTAATAAAAACAATTCCCTGAAAGAAAACATAGCACTGAAAAAACCAAATGAGCATATGAAATAAAGTGCAGTTATTTATACACAGTACTAAGAAACTCAATCAAAAGTGGATGAGTGACATATTGCACTCCCTGGAGGGTTTTTTAATTCTATACCAACACCAGAAGGTTTTAAAAAAGAATTCAGCCCAAGTAGAGTAGCATACCATTTCTTTCCTGCTCACTACATTCTGTGAAAGTCATTTCAGTGGTAATATAAAAATAAAATAAAACTATTTTAAAAGCTTTTTTGCCTAAATGATATTATTTCATATTTAGAAATGTCACAAAAAATTCCTATCTTATCTCATGTGCTAGACCGTCTACCTTTGAGATACTTAATATGATCTGAGATGCATCCCAGCTCTTGTTAGCTCCTTGGAATCAGTTTTGCAGATCCTTTTGGAAGATGTAAGTGCCATTGTGACACATCATCTGTAAGCATTTAATCTGCTAAACTCATTACTCAGAATTAATTCTGAGTAGGAAAAGAGGTCACAATGCTCACTCATAAAAATTACCTGTGATACACCAGCTCAGATAGAAAATACTTGTTTGTTCCAGGACTTCAAAATGCTCTGTAACAAGATGAACCATATCTATCTTGGGTTTTTAATTTAAGAAAATTACATTAATTATGTGTGCCTTCTGACAGTACATTCTGCTTTTTTTCCTTGTTATTCAGCCTTTAAACACAAAGCCTGGGTTTACCAGCTTTAAATGATGGTAATATTTGCTCATGGAATAATAAAAAAAGAGACAATGTCGATTTCTTACTAATCACCTACAGTTCCTTTTTTTTCTTTTTTTTTTTGTAAACCACAATGAATTGGCTTATTTTATTATAACCAAATAATGGTGCCATTATCTCAGGTCTACCTGTAACTCTCAACTATTAAAAAAATCCAAACCCAAAATAAGGCATACATTTAATCCTTTAAATTAAATCCTTTTTCCTTTGAGGGCCACATTCTCAGTGCCAGAGATCTGCACAGCCTCACTGTAATCAGCACGGTCTCTAGAGAGCTACCCCATTATCTTTACTGCTTTTATCTATTTTACCTGAAACCAGTTAAGTTTGGGTTTTTCTTTTTTTATTAAAAGCTGTCACCAAAAGCTACAGCACATCTTGTAGTGATAACTGTCTTTTCCCACGCTGCACTCTTCCAAAAGTTGCACTCTTCCAAAACAGCAACAGTTCCAGGATTATTTTTTCAAGAAACAGGGCTACAAATACATCCCTTTGCTGTTCCTCTCTCATCTCATGCACCTGCAGCACTCTGCTGCTAGCTCTCATTTTCTAGTTTACTATTTCTTTTAAGTGCTTCTGTCTGAATAGGTGATGCTTGCCTCTTTCCAGTTTTGATCTCCATTCCACACATCTCTCTCTGATTGAGGCAAATACTCAGGGTCTTTATTTGTAAGAGAGAAGTACAGATTTTTGGGGTGGAGGAAGAAGGTAGTTAAAGAAATAATAAAACCACGCTGAGTTCATTACTCTGCTTCTTAACAAGTGACTAATATTTAGGAATTATATTTTAAACAACGCAATGCACTCAATGAACTTTTCAGCCCTAGACTTGGAATCCCAAATTATCATCTACCCTGCACAAGCAGATGATGCAGAGTGCTGAAGGTTGGGAGCTAGAGGAACTGTGGTGTTCCTTGGATACTGTGGCTGTAAATTCTTGGCTTTAATTTGAAGTAATACATTTCTAAAACTGAAGTCCTTGAAGAAAGTTGCAGAGCATAAGCAAGTAAATTTTTACCCAAATGCTCAGAGAGCCTGAAAAATCATTCTGAGATTCATCATCTTTCCCTACCCATTGAAAACAGGTCACTAATCTTGTGCCTGAACTACTCGTGGTCACCCAGTCTATAACCTTCTTTGTCACAGGAAATGTCTTTGTATTTTTTTTCCAAAGACCATGCCAAAAACACTGCTGGTGCTAAACAAGCACTGGATGGCAACTGTAGGAGAGAAAAGAGCTCCTTCACGTCGCTGTTACCGTTTTATGAAGTTAGCGAAGAGTATACGGTGTGAGTAGCCCTGCCTTCGGATCCGCGCCGTCTCCAGAATTCCCGTGTAACGCAGCTGGACCAACACCTTTTCTTTGTCAAACTTGTTTGCCTGACGGTCGTTGTTTGGCTTGATGCACCTGACAAAATGGGGCTGGCCAACGACCATTTTGGATAACAAATCCATCAGAGAATACTGAAAAAAAAAAAAAAGATCAGAATCATGTCCAAAACCATTTCCATTTCATTAAGCTGATACTTTAAGAGTAGATGAAGTAAATGACCCCCAAAAAATTCTAGCTTTTCTAAGCTACTAGTGTATACTACTTGAGAGAAACACTGATTCCAAATAAATGTACCAAATTTCATCAAGGACATTCTCACAGATTTCCATGATGTCCAACATATGATAGAACACTTACACTCCTTACATTTATTTGCTTATCTTGGAGCTTTGTTAGATAATTACAGCCATTTTTCTTTTTATTGTTGTCACCTATTTGAAGACTCTTGTTCACCCAGAGAGTAAATCATCCATCAATGGATGGGAAGTGGAACAAGCCAGTAAATATTTCAATTCCTTCATTAGACTGAAGGAAACTGAGACTGCCCCAGAAGAAGGGCTGGTTGAACTGCTCTGATCTTGGCATGTCCTGTTCATTGTATAGACTGATGGTGATACAATAACTGCCCTGCCAAGAGGAAACTTCCAAGGAGGGTAAAGCTAGAAGATCACAATTCCAAAGTTGCATCTTTCCCACTTTACTAGAGTATCAGGCTAGCAGAGGGCATACAGCCTGTAGCTCCTCATGCCAGCTGAGGGAAATCTGACTGTAAACAACCTTGACTGGTGTTTTGAAAAATTGCTTCATGGGAGGATCCTATTAAAACACAGATGAAGAGGCTCATTCCTCAAGATTCAACCTGACTCAATAGAAAGAGGCAGCCAGGAGGTAATGCAGCTCAGCAGTAGATTGGTTACGTGAAACCAGTGTAGGACGTCAAGAGCCATATGTTTCCTATTAAAATGTGCAATTCCATTCTGGACAGAAGATGCACCATGCAGTAAAGTGCTTAATTAGCTCCATCACCAGTGTGCCAACTGAACACAAACAAGTAGGACACGCTAATGGATATCTTTTTTTCCATGCAGTCTGAGATGGCATATGCTTTTCTCAGTCACCCATAGATTTCTGTTTATGAGTAAACCAGTGGGGCTGAAGGTGAATTTTCATTTAATAGCATTAGCTATCATGATCTGAGCAAGGATTTCCACTACAGAAAACAGTATTAGAAAAATGTAAACATAATTAACTCATTTGCAGTCTCTGATGCTATAAGTGTTGAATGCACTGAATCACAGACATTAATTTGAATGAGATTCAATATTTTTTTCCATCTAGAATATTCAAATAGTATATTGCTTTGGACCACCTTGATACCTAAACTGAAATTATCCCTCATAATCCACAAAGCTGTGCAACACTATCTAAAAAAGAGATCTGGCTCCTCATTGTTCTGACATAGATGTAAGTGAACTCCTATGGATCATAAAATCATAGAATATACTGACTTGGAAGGAACTCATCACGATCATCAAGTACAACTCCTGGCCCTGTGCAGGACACCCCAAGAATCACACCTTGTGCTTGAGAGTATTGTCTAAACATTCCTGGAACTCTGTCAGGTTTGGTGCTGTGACCATTTCCCAGGAGAGCCAGCTCCAGGGCCCAGCCACCCTCTGGGTAAAGAACCTTTTCCTGATATCCAACATAAACCTCCCCTAACTCAGCTTCATGCCCTTATGTCCTGTCACTGATCATGAGAGTGAGATCAGTGCCTGACCCTCCACCTCCCCTTGTAAGGATGTTGAAGGTCACAATGAGGTCTCCCCTCAGTCTCCCCCTGGCTGAATAGACCAAGTGACTTCAGCTGCTTCTCATATGGCTCCCCTCCAGACCCTTCACCATCCTCATGGCCCTCCTTTGAATGTTCTTCCCTGGTTCAATGTCTTTTTGATATTGTGGCACCCAGAACTGCCCCCAGCACTCGAGGTGAGGCCACCCCAGCACAGAGCAGAGCAGGACAATCCCCTCCCTTGCCCAGCTGTGCATGATGTCCCCCAGGACAGGGTTGGCCCTCCTGGTTGCCAGGGCACTGTTGGCTCATGTTCAACTTGCCATGACCAGGACCCCCAGGTCCCTTTCTGTGGCAGAGTGCACCAGCCTCTCATTCCCCAGTCTCTACACACAACCAGGCTGCCTCATCCCAGGTGCAGAATTTGGCCACTGTTTTTCTGAAAGGTCAGATGTTTGGTGATTGCCCAGCCCTCTGATTTGTTGAGGTCTCTCTGCAGGGCCTCTCTGCCCTCAAGGGAGTCATCAGCAGACTTACTTGGTATTCCTTTGAGCTGTGTGTCCAATTCGTCATGAACATCCCCTCAGCCACTTTATGCTTTGCTGGGAGAGATGACTAAACAAGAGTTGGAAATTCAGGGCAGAACAAACTCAGTGTGCCACTTCAGAGGAAAGTGCTCTTCACTGCTATTTTCTCTTTTAGGACCAGCAGCACAGCCAGTGCTTGGGAAGAGCTCTGCTGAAGGAGCCACAGGGATGAACTCTGGGCAGCCTATGTGCAGTGACCATCAAGAACTTTCTCTAGAGCTCCTGCTTCCAATTAACTTTGCCCTCTTTCTTAAACTCTTAAAGAAATTCTATACCACTACTGTCCAATCTCCCTTTATCTTCCTTGGTGGAAAAACAAGCAAGTGAAAGATTAATATTGATCATCATGACAGCAATGTGGCTGCGTAATCAAGTGCAGTTAAAGATGAAACATCACAATCTTCTCGAGATATTTGTACTGCACAGACTGCTGAATCATATATGCAGTTCACAAACTCTAAATGGATCACCACTGACTGTAACTCAACAGGTGCATTTCAAAAAGGAAAAGAATAAGCATTTGTTGCACTCTAGAAATATTTATTAAAAGATTTGATATCTTACTCTAAAATAAGAAGCAACTGTCTGTGTTTTCATGCTGGTTGTTTCTCTTGGATGATGCCCAGTATCTCCTGCTTCATTCTAGAAGAATGAAGAAAAAAAATTATACTTTTCATCTCTAGTTAGCCTTTAGTGCCCTTTCCATTGCCCCAAGAAAGCACCCCTCAGAGAACATAAATAATTTCAAAAGTATTCTAAACAGCAAAAGTTACAGCATGATCACTAGCACAAATCAGTTACACCAATATTTTGCTACACAATACACAAACATTCACACACACAAAGGGCACAAGTTGGTAACAGAGCATCTAATAACTGCCACAAATAACTGGACAATGTCTGAGGTCCTGCCTGTTATTTCATCATCACTGTTAATTTGATATTTCTCTAAGGAACGTGGCTATACTCCACACCAATATTTTAATTTCTCTTTTTGCTACAATACAGCTGGGAAATAGTATTTTTTCACCCAGAAGTTGTTATAAAACTATAGCCAGAAAGAAGGGAAATGTTAGGTTTTTACCTCACGGAAGGAATATGAATTGCACAACACAAAGATATCCAGCTAAACAGAAAAGAAAATAGGAGAGGGAGAAAAACCAAGGAAGGGGTTACTTGCTTACTTTCAATACCAAAACAACTACTGCCTATCTAGTTTAAATCAGGCTTCAATGCAGAATCACAAAATCAGTTTTCTTACCTTTGTATGACTGATAGATTTTTGGGAGGTCCACATTTGATAACTGATTGTAGTTTTGCTCTTGGTGTGTGCCAGGTTACCTATGGGAAGATGAAAGAAAGCAACCTACCAAAGTGCTTACATCTCATCTAAACTAAGAAAGATCCTGAACCACCTTATTCATGCCCCCAGTGCAACCATGTGATTATAAAGGTCATTGACTTTTTCACAGCATGTCCTCATTTCCCCTTTAACCCTTGGGATGGAATGAGCTCTGAAGAAATTGCATGAACACAGAACATGATGATTTTTTTCTCCTTCAGCTCATATGTCATCTACTAGATAACAAAATAAACAAACAGACTGCTGTAGAAGGTAAGATAGATACATCTTAGAACATCCATGTCATTTTAGCCTAAGAATGTTATGGTACTATTCTAGCTCTAAAGCTACATATTAGTTAAAGAAAAATGTGCTAATACTCTTCTCTGGCCCTGAGGAAAAGTGATGTGGCATGACTCAAGATTATACACCTAAACCCTACTCTTCACTACTCTTTCAACCCCTTGGTAAAAACAAGGTTATATCTTTCCACAGAGCTTGCTGGAAACCATCATTACCCTGTCCTTTCTCTGAAGTGTGGCTGGGTATTCCTGGGAGGCTACAAGCTGGCATGGACCAAACTGTCCCAGGGAGGCATTCTAACCATTAATCAGAATGAGCAGCCCTGTGGGAATGTTTCAGCAACTCTTCACTGCCTCTGTTTGGTTTACTAGCACAGACAAAGTCTTAAGGCTCTAACTCTGGAATTCTAAGTCAAGCAATACCTTCATTATGATGACTTTGAAGGACTAGGTGCATTGGCATGCTTTACACAGACACTGGTCTTTTCAAGGAATAATGAAAATTCTGCTGAGCTTTCCATCATGTCTCTCTGTGTTGATAAACTTTAACCATTGCTGCATGCTGCCACTGCTTCTGCTAATAACATACCATCTCTGGGATCTCCCTCTCCCCTGGGAGAGGCTATATCTCCCTGTGCTCAGCTACTATCAGAAGAGGTGGATAAGAGTTGGAATAACAGCTGCAAATATATGTCATAGTAATGCATCTGGTATTATGTGATGATATGAAGGCCTAAGCCTCCCTGGGGTTCAGCTGAATATCACAGGGTGGGAAGGAAAAAGGTTTACTCACAGCTGACTTTAGCTATCTGAAAATGAGGTGTCTACAGGATCGATGCTGTATTCAGTGGAGGGAGACACCTTCAGAGGAGATTTTTCCCATCCCAAGAGAAATACCTGAGATAGGCAAGATGGGTTGGACTTTGTGTAAATGTCTACAATGACTCTGATTCTAGATAAATAACAGGGATCAGAAACCTGACTTTTAGTTGGTTATAGCAGGATGGTTTGAGTCAGTTTTGAAACACCACATGCACTGTTTCACAATATTTAACAGGACTAAAACAGCCTTCAGAGTCTGCTGTAGTCCTTCAGCATCTTGAAAAATATTAAGACTTGGGATCAGTTCTTGAAACCATTTGGATGGTTACTTGGACTCTATGGAAATTATTGTTTAGTGTATTAGCAGATATCAACAAGTCAAAAAATTCAGGCAAGGGCATTGAGCTCTGTGCTTTCCCAGGAACATTCACTTAAAATAAAATTCCAAGACCAAATTTTGCATTCTATTAGCAAAGCTCCCTTTGTAAAGAACAGAAGCCTTGCCAAAATCTCAACTTCTGTAAGTTATGATAACATTTTCACTTCCATTAGGCTCTTCCAATTTAGCTTTTCTGTTCTTCTAGATATATGTCTCCCATGTAGTTGTACAAGAAAGTAATGTTGTATACTTACTGTATGGCATCAATGCCATCACACAGGGAGTACTACAACACAATAACAAAGTGGTTGCAAGGAGACTTACCCATCATCCTGCAGTGGAAGGTAGGACACTTTGCAAGGACAAAATTCAAATAAGGTACAATTGAGGAGTAATTTCTGTAGAGCTAGTTTTCCATCTCTACTTATGAATTCCTCCACCTCTACTTATTAATGTCTTGAGGAAGAGCTTACTACAAGGACCACATCAATTACCTATCGTAAAGAACTCCAAGACTGAAAATAGAAGTGTGTCTTCTCAGTCTTTGCAGCAGATGTTAGGAGCCCCAACCTTTGTTCTCTACCACTTAGACATAAATTGCACTGAGGCAATTTATATATGCCCTGTCCAAAACAGGACAGTGACTTACCTCATCCTTCCTGTTCAGTCCTCAACTCAAGAGATGCACTCCACTCCCTGTCTTGATCCCCTACCCTGAAGACAGGACCCTGAAAAGTCTCTACCACTTCCTTGGCTCTTGACCAGACCAATCCCTCCCCTGCAGCTTGAGATGGCTGCAGCTCCATTCAGCATAGATTCCATGGTTGGAAAGTGAAGCCACAAAGTGTATAATGTCATCAATGAGTGATCATATGAGACCTGGAAGTGGTCACCACGAAGGCTGGAGAAAACTAAGAATATCACCACAACAGCAATACCTGTTTTTGTGAGAGGGTGAGTTACCAGCTGTCGTGTCAGGTTGTTTTCAGACGATCGCAGTAGCAGCACAATATCAGCTGGCAGAGTATCTCTATTTTTGGCTAGGAATCCACTTGCATTATATAGAACCTGTGTAAAAAGTGCATTTATACATCTTCTTGGGTTTTGAAAAGTAATTGTAAATTTAAGCTTTCTGGAATAGAGCTTTTGCTATATCAAGATACACAAATAGTTTTTCAGCCATCAGGCTCACTGTCACTTCCAGTCTTCTTTTTTCATCACTGAAAATTCTACCTTTTCAATACTGAGATATGGTGCAAATCACTAAAAGCAAATCTATCATTCCAAACTAGCTTGAGACATTTATTTTTCCTAATGCAGATAATAGTTTTAACTTGTGTGGATTTATCACCAGGACAAGTGTAATGCAGTCCTCCTTTACATTTGTACATGTGGTAATGCACAATTAACAATGCATTTGATTTCAATCACATCACCCAGGATTACCCATATAACTGTACAATCTTTCTGTGCTATTCATATTATGCTGTACTGGACCCAGGACTTAACACTTTTCCTAGGGGTCTCTGTATTAATTGTAGAGGAAGTTTGCAGAATCACAAACTGCATACTGAATCTCTCTAAAACTGAAATCTCTGAAATTCCAAGAATGGTGTACCTAATTCAAAATGTAACTTCAGTGTTCTGTCTCAATGGTTTAAGGGATTCACAAGAAAACCTGACCTGTCAAGAAGGGTAGAAGATACTGAGATACATAATTTAGAAAAAAAATCACAATACAACTCAGCAACAGTCTTTAATGATAAAAAAGACTTGTAAAGGAAGAGGAAATAAATTGTTCTCCATTTCCACAGTAAACTGCACTAGGGGTAATGAATTTACATGGCAGCAACAGAGACATAAGTTAGACAGCAGAAGAAACTTCCTAATGAAAGAGTTTGTTGAACATTGATGGGACACTAGTGTAATTCCCCATCTTCAGTGGCTGGTAACAGGAAAGGTAGAGGGAGAGGGCTTTCCACTCCTTGCAGTGAATTATGCTATGCTGGTGAAGTGCACTCAGCTGGATGTGAGGTTCAGAGGGGTTACAAGAGGCTCTTTGTAGCTGGCTGTCTTACATAAGGGGTAAGGCATTTGCCATCAGCTGATGGGCAGTATTTGTCTCTGCCCAGGCCAGCTGCTCCAGCACTGCACAGACCCAACATGGTTTCCCATGTGAGACATCAGCGCTCACTCTGCATCCTTTAAAAGAGCTCACAAGGAGGTGGGGAGCTCCTGCTTTCCCAGGGCAAGGTTCAGGTGACCAGAGTCATCCCTCTGCAGTGTAACAGCAGCTCCTCCTGTGTTTGCAGGGCACGTGCAGCCAGTCACCTTGCATGGGAAGGAAGGATGCTGCTCACTGAATGAAGCAGGAAGCAGGGCCTGCACTCTCTGTCTGGCTGATGACAAAGTACAGAACTAAGAAAGGCTGATGGTGTGTAGGAGGCAGGAGAAAGACTGGAGCTGGGTCCTGGTTAGAAATAGTGGGAACAAGTATGGTACAGGACTTTGAGGAACCAAGGGGATGAGCCCTGAGTTGCATTACATACCCGTTATGTTTTGGGTCTTCTGTACTACAGTCAGTTCATTTACCAGGTGACATTTAAGAAAAATACACTCCTGCTATTGCTTTCTTTTAAAATGAGGGATAATAACTTTTCAATTTACTTTTTATATGTAAGGCACTGCCAGAATTCCCATGTCTGGACTGAAGAGACAACTGCTGAGAACCAATCCAGGTGACCTCTTCTATTTCCTTCCAGCCCTACCATTCCACAATCCCCATCATCAGGTGTCTTACCTTTCCTGCATAATGATAAATTCCAAAGGTTAGATCTACTCTTTTAGGTCTCCAAAAATATTTTGATTTCAAATTATCTTCAAATTTTTCTGAAAGGAAACACATAGCTTATCTTACTAGAGTTACTGTACAATCATTATCTTCTGAAGCTGTATCCCTCCAAGCATATTTCCTGATTTCTCAACCAATGTGAAGGCACAAAACAGACACTGATGTTTTCAAGGACAGAGATGCCATAATGGTCTTGTAACAAAAAACTCTGGATAGAGATTATGGGGGCTCTTGGACAAGTTACTTACTTTGTCCCAATTTTTTAAAGTGTGACCTCAGAAAATCATGGAATCATAGAATCATTAAGGTGGGAAAAGATATCTAAGATCATTGAGTCCAACCCTTAACCCAACACCACTATGTTCACCACTAAGCCATGTCCCCAGGTACCATATCCACATGTGTTTTAAACAATTCCAGGGTTGTCTTTCCAAGATTTTGATCTAAATATATGAAACAATGCAGAAATCTTTCCTAAGGATTCCTTGAGGAGTTGTGAGGAAACATTTACTGGTTGATTGAGTGTTTCTGTACTGTAGACTAAAAAGCATGAGGATAAAAGAGCAACAACCTCATATAGTTGCTTTAACATGGGCATTGTTACTGAATGTTATTAGGTTTTCTGATTGGCTAAAACTCTAATCTGACACTTTGCACATTCAAAAATGAGTAAAACCAGGATTTATCTGCACAGAAATACCACTGAAATAATGAAGTCAATGGTAATTGCAGCTACTCAACAGCACTGAAATATTTAGGATCTGAATTACAATGACTTTAGGTGTTTTAATATTAATTTGTGAATAGAAAACACTCAGAAAGCATAATTTGCTGAAAGGCACTGAAGCATGTTTGCAGTCATTACTCTCAAAAAATATTAAACTTCTTGCTCAGGTACTTCTCATCAAAAATCTCAGAACTGAACACGACTGAACTTTGCAAACAGTGTTCTTAGTCTGTGAACCTAGAGTTTTAGTTCAACTTGATCTTTACTTTTCAAGCTCTGCAGCAAAAACATTCCTGAAGGTGTGAGAACTTGAAACCTGGATCAGCAGCTTAGGTTCATTTGTGCTCTTGATGTTTCTCCGTGAACTCCAAGGACACAACCATCCCAGCATGTATGTCTCCCTCAAACACACTGTGACACTGAAATGGGGGCTCACTAAAAGCATAATTAGCCTGTAGTCTGAACTGTACATGCCAAGCAGAAATTGAACAGAAGACAAGCTGTAAAACTGTGAAATGAACCATCTACTGACCTACAAGGGTCTGATCTGTTGCTTGTGGGAATCGACTTTCCTCATCCAGCAGAGACAATAAACCCATTGGTTTCTGCAGGAACATATCCAGGAGGGGCCTGTTGTCTTCGTATTCTATCACTCTTGCATCAACACCTTCATAAAGGTATTCATTCTGCAGCAAGAAACAAGAAGGCATGCTTTGTCTGTGTATACAGAACCACTTCAGAAAATAATTCACAAACTGCAGAAAATAATTCACAAACTGTCAACTGTAGCAAACTAAAACTACATTGAGAAAGTATGCCTCAGGGCTAAAGACATCAAGGTTTTGCAGAAACAAATGTCAGCTGGGATTTTGATTTTCAATATGTAAGTTCAATATTCCTATGGCATATTTGGTAAAGTAAGATATTTTACAGTAATAGCAAAAGTTAAAGAAACAGAGTTGAAGAAGATGAAGTATATTGTTTGCAAATTGAGACCTCAGGGTCTATTTCCCTGGTCTGAAATGTAGAAAATTTCTTAACGATTTAGAGCTATATTTACATTCCCAATTCATTGCTCAGGTCTAAGTGGTGGCTAAGATTTACAAAAGTGACTACAGGTTCCAGTGGTTTTGTTTGATCACCCTCCTCAAACAACCTGGAAAAATTCTTATGTGGAGAAGAAAGGTGCACACACTTTCTAAAAATTAAAGGATTGTGTATATACTTCCAAAGAATTAAATAAATTGCCTCAGATTTACCTCTAACATACTTTCATTCCTTTTAAGGAACTAGGGAAAGGTATTCCCCAAGATTTAAAAACAACAGAAAAGCTGGTGGGATGGACTCCTTTGTTTGCTTTTTTTGTTTGGTTTGGCCTGGCTGGTTTTCTCCTGAAGACTGCAAATATCTCTGGATTCCTCCCAGACTAAGAAAAAACAAATAACAAATGTGTCCACAGTATTTTACAATGGTGTTATCCTGAATATAATTTAGATTATAGCTGGAGAGCACAAGAATGACCTTCCTTAACCCTTTAGCAAGGCAGAAGACAGCCGTAGATCTACCAAGAGAAGGTTGCTCTAGGGACTGCCATGCCCCATTATTTTTGCTTGCATTAGGTAAAGCAGTAGCAGTTATCTACCACACAATGCTGCTGTTTGTGCTAGGGCTTCCTTCAGTGCTGTGCAGGCTGTACTGTGAAACACAGAGCTTTTGGTCTACTTTAAAAATCATCCCTCTGCCAAAGGATAGGACTTTATTATAAGTGTTGTATTCATGTATGGTGTTAACATTACAGTTTTGCCATTCCTGAATTCATGGTGAGAAGAGTGTCACAAAAATGAATGATGGCTAACATTAATGAGTTCAAAGACCTCTAACCTTGGAAGACCTCTCCTTATGTGACATTTACTCAAGTCTGAATGAGTGAAGAAGGCAACACATTGAAAATTTAAAAATGAAGTTCACTTTCATATACAACCTGTTTCATACCTCTTAATCTCAGAGAAACAGCAAAAGGCATAAAATCAATAAGACTGGTCTAAAAATACAGGCATAAAAAAAAAATCTGCTGATCCATTTGAAAGTGGACACAAAATATATACCTAAACCCTTCCAGTATCCAGATTGATGTGATTTCCCAGGACACTCTTCACTCCAATGATAGGTTATAATTCAGTTTATATGCCATACAAGGGTGTAATCAGTAAGAATCTTGCCTACAGCCCCACAAGGGCTCCTCATTTGAGACACATAACATTAACCTCATTCGTGTCTCCCTGAAGCAGTGGACAGGTGGAGTTTTGCTTTTTATTTAATCAATGACCTGAGTAGCAGGACAAGACAGGAGAGTAATAAATGTATCACTGATATAGGTGAGAAGTTAATTATGTACCTGTAGGAGCTGGTGGCAGAAAGGGAATGAGTCTGTGTTATCTCCCAGAGATAACATGGGAGTAGGGGCAGTTTCACTGAGGGCTACAGCTGCACTGACACACAGGTGTTCATGGAACCTGCTGTTACTGCTTAGGATTATCTGGAGTGCCCTTATGAAGGGGCCAAGGGGAAGAGACTGCTCAGGATGGATGTATCAGAGGAGAGTGTTTCTGTGACACACGGACATCCTCAAACAAGTTCTCACAACCAACCTGTCTAATCATAAACTTTTTCCAACTTCAAATGCTTGTGAGAGAGGCTGGTTTAGAGAGCTGATAAAAGTGTTCTCCTTGAAAAAGAAAGGAACTTTTTAGTAGCTGTACTACTATGCTATAACAGCAACATTTGCTTCCCTCCCTGCCCAGGCAGCACACAGGGCCTGACCTCTGAGCCTGGAGTGTGTGTGACCACTCAGTTTGTGTCCTTTGTGTCTCGACAGCTAAATGAGTGTCAGCCCTGACAGTTTTGATAATGCTGCCATCTGCCCAGTAGGATATGAAGGAGTTCACTCCATCACTTCCCATGGGCTCCTGAAGGACAGCTGATGACCAAGCCAGGCACCAGTGTGACAGATGACTCAGAAATTATACTGTTCTACATTTTCTGATGCAGTGCTGGTTTCAACCACATCATTAGGATACAAGTAGCAAGTATAAAAGCTTTAATGATGGACATCATAAAACTGTAATGAAATAGGTCTGATTTGAATTAATAAGATGAATCAACTACAGGATTTTGTAATCCCCCTTGAGGTTTTGTGACAAGAAAGCTCTGCAAAATAGCTACTTCTTGAAATTCTAAAGCATAATCCATTAGAAAGTATTCCTGTGGATGGGATGTCAAAAGGAATAATGGAGTAACACTATTAACTGGGCTCCCATCTCATCTTAGATAGATACCATCTCATGGTATCTTTCCTATGATCAAAACTATGTAACATTAGCTTGTTCCACCTGATTTCAGTGGTAACAAAAAAAATTATTAAATGCGTTAGGAAATGGTCTTCATATTTAATAAAGTAATGCCATTTTACTGAGAACATTTTATGATGACACTTTGGTTTAGATGAGGACACCAGAGACTTATTCAGAAGGAACCTTTTCCAGCTGAAACTAGAAGATTAAATTGTCATGAGACTGTAAAATAAACATTGCATACATTTAATGCAAAAAAGTATCATCCTTCCAGCTGACAGCAAACTTGCTACTTTCCAAAATGTTTTAGCTATCTGCCATCACACCTTTTACTTCTTATGAGGAATGACAAATGAGAAAGGGATAGGAAGGCTGTCGTGCTGGACAATGTGACTTGCAGATCACGGAGCTGACAGGAATTAACTTACATCAGTATCTAATATGTAAGGGGAACACCTTGAAGGACAGGACCGAAGGACTGAAAATTCTGCTTTGCTTTATATTAAACAACCCCTCCCCCTTGTGCTAGCAAAACTAAAAGCAGTGACTTAGTTGAGAGGCCACATTCTCTCCCCAGTCAGTAGAGATAGGGATATATCTATTTATCTCCATTGACTACTGGGAATCTACACTACCTTTATCTTAAACTGTATACCCACTTCAGTCTTTCTGTTAAATTAGTGAAAGAAGATTGCATCCAGGCCTAAAAACCTTTATTCTTAAATGTAAACATTAAGTCACCAATAAATAATAAATTATCTTAATTTTGATTTGAGTTCTCCATGTTGGCCTACAGACACTTCATTCCAGCTGACACCCTGAGCCCCAGGTTGTGATAGTACCACTGTTCCTTTTTTATACCCCTGTCACTACAGTGGCCTTTTTTTTTTTTTTTGTAGGCCACACTTCCAAGGAAAGCAAAACAGTCAACACTTTCCAGATTCAGATAAGAGACCACTGACAATAGTAAAACAATGTCACCTGCAACACTGAAAGTACAATTCAGCCTTATAAGTGTATTTACTACTCGGCTTCACTGATCGAGTTGCCAAAATGATTCACCTTCTCTGATAACATAATCACTGCTTAATAGATGAACATGGGTTAATGACAAACTAAACTATAATCAACAGATTTAGGCCTCAACTTTCCACCAGATATGTCAAATTTCATCAAATTGCATGTGATACAATATTGAACAGGGCAAAATAGGGAAAGGAATGAAAAAAACAATGTATGTGTACATTCTGTGTCTCTTGAGGGAAGTGTAAAAGGATTTAAATTCTTCAGTCTTCCTTGGGTAGATCTACAGGGTTCAATGGAGTGTTGTGTTAGAGATTTCTGAGGTAGCACAAGGCTACAAGTCTGTCAGGCACTGCGCAGGGCTGTGAAGAGACACTAGCCTGGGTCCCCAGTGACAGGATAGCTCGAGCAGCACAGCAATCAGGGCTAATGGAAAGTCAACACAAAAGTCTTGGTCACTTCTCCCATCAGCCTTCTCACAAACATAACTTCTGTCTTTTAGAGTCTGACACAAACCCTTGCATATAAAGTAATTTGTAAAGTCAGACATACTTCAGCAAAGGGCAGAGGTCATCCTAATGTTTGTTTTTCACATCAGTGATATTTTTCATTTTAATTTACAGTTAAAGTACATTACTGGTGTCAACACAGGAGAGTCTTTACAGTGAACAGAAGAGATTCTGAAGCCATCTGCTTTCTCAAAGGCTGTTTTTGTGATGTAAAACTGGGACAACCATGTAATAAATAAGTGAAAAGTGATGTCTTATAATGACTATGAATCATACCACAAATCACACTCTGCCATTGGGTTGTAATGCATTTCCTGTCTCTGAAAGGGAGAGATTTACACCCACACCTGCATGAACTTAATCTATATAGCTCCTTCTGCACTGGTGTAGTAATATCTTTGTAGACTGCTACAAGATAATATAATGAAGTTTGATATAATGTGATGTAGTGGTTTGATGTAAATTAAGGAGGACAGTCGGTTGGTATTACAGGCTGGATGTGGACACTTGCAATAGAAATATTAGGACTTGTATAAATGAAATATGAATGGAAATGTGCACATAAGTGTCATAAAAAATAGTCTTGAAAGAATAGCTGTGTGATAGCCTGTGATTTGAATGAAGAACATTTGTTCATAACAATAAAACTGAGCAAAGAGTTCCTTATGTCAAGAACAGAAGGCCTTCACTTACACAAAAACACAGTGCAGAGTTAGCAAGTGGAACACTCTCTAAACCTGACAGCAGGAGCATCATTACTGTGAGGTTATAGCACATCACACACAATTTTCTTACGAGCCCACCAAGGAAATGGACTGTAGGCATAAAAATGTATGTATTCCAAACAAGTAAAGCCAGATACTGACCTTGCCTAAAGATTATGGATGCTGAACTGAATAAGGGTTTGAGGCAAAGAACAATTGCTTAAAGGATGTAAAATATATGTCCAAAAGCCATTTCAGCAAGAAGAACCTAACAGACATGATGAAGACGTGCCAGCTGGTGTCCATTATTCTATACGTCACTCACAAGTTTTCTTGGCCAGACCATTTGAACACACACACCCCCACCCACACATACCCACACATGCCATGGTGCATTCCATGTATCTGTGAGTCAATGAAATCTATGAGAGAATGAATGGAAATGGATAAAATTGATGTACTTAGAGATTCTGTAAATAAAGATTATCTTCCCTTTGCACAGAGTCTGTAGTTGTGCTAATTTCCTACAGGGAAAAATGGGCAAACTATATATTGTCAAAATAAGAAGGTAATTTTTCCCCTCATCACTCAGTAGCAGAATAACCACCCCGAGCATGGTGCAGCAAGACACATGCAAGAGAGCAAACTGTTCCTGCTACATGGTGACACCACAAACCTCTGCATTAATATTGGTCCTGCCAAAAAAGTTCTGTAACAGGATACATAGTAACAAGTAAAGGCAGATTACACTGAACTTGACTCCAATTATAAAAGGGAAGGAACATTAAGACAGTATTTGGGTGTACAGGAACAGGGCTAGGAAAGCCAAGGCTGGTCCCTCAGCAACAAAGGCAATTAGGGAGAATGTGGTCCTGCTGCTGAACAAGTTTCTGGATGACATGGAAAAGGCTGAGATATTCAATGCCTTCTTTGCATTGGTCTTGACTGGTAATCCCAGGTCCCTGAGACCAGGGGAAAAGTCTGGAATAAGGAAGACTTAAACTTAGCATTAGACAATCAAGTCAGTGAACATTTAGGCAAAGTGGACATATGCAAGTCCATGGGACCTGGTCAGTACCTGCATTTGACAGGAAAAAATATTGTTGATGCAGTCTGTGCTATTTCCATCTCCCAGCTGTTAGAAAAAACAATAGCCATGTGCTCTTTTTTTGTGAACTTGTGTACTTTGGAAAGAAGATGTCTAAGTAATTACAGTAGATCTAGATAAATTTTCTCTGGCTTTTAGGTGACATTAAAACCAAGGAAACAGTTGTGTTGATAACCTTGCATATAAATCTATAAAAACAACTACAGGATACAAGACTGCAAGACAACATTTCCTCAAATAATCCGGAAGAGGATAAAACATTGAGCCATTAAAAAAAAAGTCATATTACACATCGATATATACACCTCTAGACTGACACATCCATGTGTACATGGAGATATTCCAAACTTGAATCTATCTCATCCTTAAAACAAACAGTGATTAACACTGACAAAATACTCTGTTTCTACTAGCAATTCAAATTATAATTCAGGAGAATTTTCATCCATGTGTCATAAACACCAATAATTTCAGTAAAACAGCAAAAGTATAATTTCACCTGTGGTTTGAATTCTGACTGTCCTGCCACAGAGAATTCTGAAATATTTCAATTTTCAGCAAGACCTGTTTGTTTCCCCTGAACATGTTATTTCTTCATATTGAATAATGATTTAAAGGTGGTTAATTTAATTCTCCTGGAATTATTTACAAAGCTAAGGTTATTTTTTTGAGGTTTTTTCCTCTCCTCTTCAAATTATAAACTTTCATATTTACAATGCTATTCCTTTGCTCTGCTTTACAATAAATTATTTAAATTAAATCCATCATTATTTAGCTGGGATGATCTAGTTTCCCAAGAAGAACAAAATAATTGTGAGTTCTGCAGTTTTTAATAATGGAATTTCAGTGTTCATTAAGCTTATTATTAACTATTATGAACACTGCACTTTCAAAATTTTGCTACCACTCATTTACTTTTTTACTAGAGAATCATACGTTACAACACTCATTATTCCTCAAGAAAACAACTTTGCATTTGCATCAATCAGATTATCACAGTGTTATGTTGCTTAGTTACTGTAAATTTCAAGTTTAATGCATTTTATGTTGGCATTTTACTTGCAAATAGCAAGCATTACTTCATGGAAAACATACTTAAAAAACATTTTTTATAATCTGCTATTTACAAGCTATTATGGAGAAGGAACAATGTAGTTTCTTGAGAGAAGGTTTTATATGTTTAGTAATACTAGTGCTTCATCAAAATAACCAACACATACCTGTTCCCAGGCAAAGACATGCTGATTGAAGTAGAACTGAATTTGTTCATTGGCAATGTTGATACACAGTTGTTCAAAAGAATTTTTTTTGAAATTCTCAAAGCCAAAGATGTCAAGAATTCCAATATTCAAGCCATCATCGTTTTCACTGCAAAGATGAAATATACTTTTCATTGTTGTATCTTTATTTTACATTAACTACCTCCATTACTATTTCACAAAAGGAAATCATGGGTCAGATCTGTATACCAGTTACACAGGGTAAGTTTTGCTGAACCAGATATCTCTTAAGATGACAATAAACTGTTAGTTTGAAAGACATAAACTCAGATCAATTCAAAGATTACTGCAATGCAGACCAGTTACACTGAATAACACAACAACCAAGTCAACTGATAAGTGAATAGGAGATTTACAATTTTATCTTTACGCTAGTATTTGTAAGTAATTATTCTAAAAAGGGGACTGCAGTACAGAAAGAACATGCAGTTCTTTTTGTTTCTCTTGTAGTAACACAGGCTTTACTCACCATCATCCTAAAATTAAAGACTGTTGTCATTAAGTATTATTTCTTCATATTATTTACTCATAACAATTAAAATTGCTTAATTTAACATTAAAGTAAAAAAGAATGACTAGCTAGACCTTTTATGCAGTTAAATAACTACTTTACGCACTGGGGTGTGGTATGAATTTAAATTACCAATTAAATTCCAGAGAAGCACTGGAAAAACTTTGGTTTGATATTTTAAGTAGGGCATACTGAAGATATATGATCACTTCTGCATCTGGAAAAAAGCTCTAATATTTATTTGCTGAAGCAAAAAATTAAGAGGATATAGTTTTATAACAAAGTGAGGCTGACATTAGTGTCTTTTCTAGGCAAGTAAAATATAAATCACATTCTTTCTACAAAATCTCTTTGAGGGGCTATTTGTAGCCATTTTTTAAATAAAGATTTAAGAAATCAGAAATTAAGAATCAGCCTCAAGACATAGCACTTAAACCTCTGTGTGAAGTTCATCTCAAAAAAGAAAGCATTTTATTGAGTGAATTTTGTGACTATTTCATCTGTCTCAAAATTATATTTTCAATGAATAGACTGCTAAAATTTATCTGCCCCATTCCTTTTTCAGAACCAATTACATAAAAATAGAAAATGCAAATTATTTTACTACCACAAAACGAAGCAAAACTTGTTTGTTTTTTTTTTACAATGAGCGTTTCAGGTTGAATTTTCTCCCTCCTCACCAGCATATTAATTAAGTATTCAGTTTGAGAAGGGCTCTGTAACAGACAAGTGAGAGAGGCACACAGGCTAGAAATGCTGCCCCATCTATCATGGATTTTATCCTATCACTTACTGATTAAAGTTCTGTTTATTGTTTCTCTGCTGTAACAAAATACTTAAAAGTTTAGACAAATTTTAGGATTACAACCTTGGCTCTCCACTGATTTTTAAGAAGAAAAAAATTCAGGAAACCCACATCTGCAAACCAAAGCTATTTGTTATTGATGTGGCATTTAAAATGTCACCTTGTAAGTGTAAAATGGACAATACCTTCAGTAAATGTGTTTGACAACTATTCCCACACAAATATAAAACCATGTTCATAACAAAAGTGACAAAAGCAACATCGGTGTAAATAAGCAGAATTTGACCTGTTTAACCAACGTGATGAGTATCAAAAATTTACTCTGAAAAAAATACAAAAGAAAAAGTGTTAAAAGATAAGAGGGTTAAAAATACAAAAGGAAAAGAAAGGGTTAAATGAGTAAAGATCGACAGGAAAACACCAGATGCTTTTGCCAACCATATCTACTGTATTTTCACTATATACTATGAACAGGACAAACCATTTTCGACATGATGGGATCATAAACAAAAAAGTATCAGAGAAAAAGAACTTAACTACACTAAATGCTCTAATGTAAGACAATCTTATTCCCACAAAAAAGTATCTCTTTATTCTGCAAAATCTCCTTTTACCTTAAGTGTTTGTCAGGTTTGAGTAAAGTGTTGATGCGATTGACTATCCAGCTGAAGAGGCGCCCATACAGAGCTTTGGCCATGGCATCTCTGACATCTGTGGCTTTTTCCACAGTGTTTGGACGAATAATTGTTTCTCCTCGAGTCACTACACAGTGAGAGGTGAGGGCCTCTTGCAGTTCATCTGCCTGAATACACAGCAGGGATGCACCTGGGAAGGAATGTCAGAGGCATAGCTCAGAGACAGATTTTGGAAGGTGACTATGTAAGAAGTACCCAAGTTGTGAGGTGTGAATACCTCTCTCAGTTATAACCCACTCATATAAGTCACTGCTGTTCTCCTTTTGCTATAAAAAACGGGGTGCTTCTTTCCCAGTTACACAATATTTTTCTATGGCAAGAAAACATACAAGAAGATAGCATGAAGACTTCATTATCTCCTCAGCTGTGATTACCGAGAATGTGTAGCAAATTTCTGGAGAATCATTGCCCCTTTGCTTCCTCTACCTCCTAGCAGCTTATAATGCAAGGCATCCCTTCCAAAGAATTAGTCAGCTGTATTTCCACAGGCACATGTGGTGAACAAGTAATGATCAGCTGAGAAAGAAACTGGGAAAAAACTATTCAGTGTGATAATGAGGTTCTCTGTCAAATGTTCATATAACCTCAGAAAAATTCCAAAGATTTTTTCAGGCATCTGCAGTATTAGTCATGTTTCCTGTATTCCAGTGAACTGGTTAGTCAAATAAGATGCATAACATGGATTTTTTTTTCTTTTTTGCATTTGAATTCAAGGGGGCTTAGAATTTATCTATCTTCAGTTTTTAATTATTCTTGCAATATTTCTATGTGAATACAGTTTTCATTGATACCTCCCTTACAATAAAATAAATTTGCTATGAAAACACTAATGAAAAACAAAGTTAAATCAAGAAAAAACCACTCACAGTTCTCAAGGGCTACTGGATTGGAAATGTTGCTCTTGTCAATCATATGTTCAGATACTACTGCAGAAAATTCAATGTTACCCACATTCAAAATGGCAGCCAGGACACTGTACACACTTCCAAGTTCCTGAAAAGCATATTTTAAAAAAATGCAATACTTAATAGCCAGGTAATTTGCCTCTGTGGTTTGTGCAATGGACGTATGCGTGTGTGTTGTTTCCTGCTGTCTGCCATGTGCCCACTAGTTTTAGGAGCCCTGTTCTCAGCAATTATTCCTATTCTGTACTTAGCAAAGTCTCTTAAGAGTAAAACAGTCAAAGAGGGTAAGACAAATGATAGCCTAACCTCTCTTCCCTACTTATTGACCAGACAGGATTGATACGAAGTAGGGAAAGCAAAAACTGTGTGTTTCTTACAGAGAAAGAGTTCAGAGGTTATTTATATCTACCCTTCACTGTGTCTGCAGGTGCAAAGGTGTCTAAAGATTTAATACCTAGATCAACAAAAGTATAAAAAAAGTCTGCATTGATGTTTCTTGCATCATGGAAACAAAGGTACTCCAAATAATAGGTCTATATGATCTCCCACCAATGTCATCAGAAAAAGTTTCACTGGGAGAAGAGTCAGGCCTCACATCTCTGATTTGGCAAAGCACTTTACCCTTCAAAATGTCAGTTAGGAACTCACCAAACATCTTAATATGGACTTTGCTTAAACAAATTTAGATTTCAAATTATTTAGGAGGTTTTGCCATGGTTTAGTTGATAAAGTGGTGTTAGGTCATAGGTTGGACTTGATGATCTCAAAGGTCTTTTCCAACCTAGTTAATTCTGTGATGCTGTGAAAAGGGACTCTGTCTTGAAAAAGACTGTTACTACTCTGGACAGTGAAGTGATATATACAGTAAATTAGGTACCTATGCATGAATACATAGATTCCAAATAGTATCTGGAATTAGGAAAATAATGCTTTCATTGCAGGTTGGACTTCGATTTTAACTGCAAATTTTCATCTGAATGGTGAATGTTTATCATTATACCTGATGATCTTAGTATTTTTTACTTAGAAAATGCTAGATGTACCTGTAAAGCAGACTAGGAGTCTGTGACACTGTATTTTTTTGAGGCATACAGTAATATGGTGTGTTTTACAAATAGCAGGTTGAAAACTTTTGTAGTAGTTTTATAAGAAGCAGTTTTGCAAGTCTGATTGGTATTTTATAACAATGAACTTTTCATAATTGCACAGCATTTTTATCTATATAATTCAAAAGTTTTCTGGTACCATGTCAGGCATCATTTACTCAGATAAAATCTCTAATTGCTCTAGAATACTTGAGCTTGTTTTCAACACTTTCAGAAGTTAATCTAGCAGTTAATAAATAGTGATTCCAGTGACAGCAAGACAAACTGGATAAGCTCACTCTAAAAAATTATGCTGAGGATAATTGGCACACAGTTTACTTAGGATTAAACACTCATTTTTATTTTAATCTTAGGGACACAGTTGAAATGCAAAGAAACAGATAGCTTAACTTCTGCCATCATGCTGTACAATATGTATTGCTGCTGACATTTTTCTGCCCTTTTCCAGTGTGTTTGAAATCTGGCTTGATCTGTCTCATACAGCATAATTATTGTTCCCCTCAGGCAGTCCTTTCCTACTAATTTTGCCGTGCAGCCTGAAATAAAACAGTGTGATTTTAAGACAGTTACTTTAAAAACCTGTCAGTCAGTTAAAAGCAAATTTCAAAGAAATAAAGCTTTGTTTAGGTCTCAATTTTAACTGAAGATTTTTTTCTGTCTATGGCTTTCTGCTAATAAAACACTGAACATGCTTATATAGAAATTCCACCGTGCACTGGGATGAATGTCAAAGCTTAAGGCTGCATTACTGAAAAGTGAACTTTGGAAAGGAATTCAATGTCCTATGAGATTCTTTTTCACTGAAAAACAATTCTCTTTGCACATGTATCCAATATCAGAACATCAGTGGGGGAAGAAGACTCTTCCTTCACTCCTGCAAGCACAGCCTCATAGAGGCTAATTCACCCTGGGGAGGATGCAAGGCAGGCTGACATGGCTGGGGCTCACCAGTAGCCACAAGCAGATTGCCCGTGGCATTCAGCCTGGGGTTCTACAGGTAAATAACTCTTCACAGATTCAGCTCCCGATGCCTTGCTGAGTTAATCAAGTGAAGATCCATGCTAGAGCTGCACATTGCAGCCAGTGACCTTGTTCTAACTGCATCTTCAATGTGTATGGAAGGCCTCTTTTGGATGATCAGGATTATTGTTTCCACCCATCCAAGTGAACAAAAGAACTGGAAACAAAAACAGACTTGCTGCTTTTCATGCCTTAAATTAGGACTTATCAAGGTCTCTGGTGCTGTGACAAAACTGCTATCAGTGCTGAACCATGAATGTCCTTTCATGCTGCTTCTGGAAAGGTGAAAGCACAAGTGGAAGGATGTGATAGTACAGGTGTGATATTACTAAATGCAGTTGTGAACAGCATGTAGAGGAGAAAGGGACTGTGAATGCCACTGCTACTACAACCTAATGCAAAGTGACTACAGAGGAACAAAATAGGTGAATAAATCTGTTCTGCTAGCTATTTCAAATATTTACATTGAGGGAAGCCAGAAATAGTCAACAAATTTTCTGTGAAAAGCTCCTTACCACATACATTTTGTCAGAGAAATTAAAACATTCATCCGTTCTGCAGCTCTAGTGCTATATTTCACAGACACTGTATGGATCATACTTCTACTATTTGTATCATTTATAAATAAAGTCAGAAATAAGTGATACCCGTGATGGACCACTTCTCCTAAGGTAAAACTAGGTCATAGGATGGGATTTCTTTCCTTTATAAATCCAGTCCTTTTTCATCTTAATTCTACTAAAGACAGACTGAGGAGACAGGTTTAACAGCTAGCTGAGCAATGATATGAGATCATAAAGAAAAAAAAGGGTTCAGTTAATGTTTAGTGATGAGATTAATCTCCAAAGGAATTTAAGAACTTAATTCAACTTTATCCCTGGAGTTGTGAAAATGTATTGACTTCATCAATACTCAGATCAATGAATTTTTAGAACTGTTACCATGGACTTCCTCTTAAAACTGAGAAGAAGCTCATATTCCCAGGCCGAGAATTATTGGTTAATAAACAGTTACAACATAATTTTCTATCCAGTAATTTTTTTTAAAATCTCCCTCCCCACCCAATTACTCAGCTGTGCTGTGTTCACTGATTTCAAAGTCTTGTTGACAAACACCATTTTATTGGTTTATCAATGCATTGAAACCTTAAAAATTTAAATGTTACTATACAACAGTAAATTGACTGTGCAAGATCCTAAAACATAAATGCAATACTGCTAAATGAAGAAAATAGCAAGGGAGAATTGAAAGCTTTATATATGATTTTCCTGAGGTAGTTGGTAAAGTTAACAAAGGAAAAGGGTTGTCAGCACTCACCTCCAGAGTAAAACCTATGACTTTGAAGCACTGTTCTATTAATTCAAACTGAGACTTATAAAAGCTATTGTTCATGAAATCTTGCACTATTCTGAAATGATCATTTTGCAGATATCTGAAAGAGTTGATGGATACAGAGTTAGAATGTAAATGAGGCTGAGAATTCAACACCGCGTTTCTTAGTAATCAATTTATGTGAAAATAAACTGCATTACCTGGGAGGTCTATATTCTGGCAGTTTATAATGTGCCAGTTTTTTCTTTTCTGCGAGACCAGCATAAATATAATAAAAAATATGGAAATTTTTCTCTCCTCTGAAACAACAGAAACAACAAACTGATTTAGTAATATAAACACGCTACATTTACTGATGACACACATACTATTAATAAATGTTATTTTAATAACAGGCAAGACTCACACAAACTGACAGAAGGCTCTGAAAGAAGCCTTATTACAAAATTTCCTGCGAACACTGTTTTCATGCCGTTTTCATTGTGTGTTTGTCCTGACACAGCCAGGGTGGCTGCTCGGTGCTAAAGCAACTCAGTGCTGCTCTGCCCTTGATGCAATTGGCAGATGCTTTGTGAGATCTTGCACATTGCTCACCCACCCACACTGAATGGGCTGCTCAACTCCAGTTATTTTAAAAAAATCTTTTGACTGTGGGAGAGGTATACACTCTGGGTTCACTGAATGCAGTAGGTCTGCTGTGTCCTTTAGCCCTGAACCGAGAAGCAGACATTCAGCAAAAGGGCCTTATGACTAGGCATGCTTTGCCTAGAAGCTAGATGCCCAAACCTAGGACAGAGGTTTATTACCTATTCAAGGTTCCTGTGCTCCTTGTGAGAAAGAATTAGGTGAAAATTGGCAACCATGACTGAGCCCTGAGATGCCCAAGTCAGCCATTACTAAATGGCAAAAAGGAATTGTGTTCAAACCCCTCCTGTGTGCATGAGCTTAGATGTATGTCTCAGGGGCACCATTAGAACCACAGAATGGTTGGAAGGGACCTTAAGGATCATCTGGTTTCAACTCCCCTGACATGGGCAGGGACACCTCTAACTAAACTGTGTTGCCCAGCCCCATCCAGCCTGGCTGGAACACTTCCAGGGATGGGGCAACTGCTGCTTCAACCTATGTCAGTGCCTCACCACCCTCACACTAAAGAATTTCTTTCTAATACCTAATCTAAACCTACACTCTCTCAGTTTAAATCCATTGCCTCTTGTCCTGTCACTACACATTCTTGCAAAAAGTCTCTCTCCATCTCTCTCCCAAGCTCCCTTCAGGTGGAAGGCAGCAATTTGGTCACCCCAAAGCCTTCTCTTCTCCAGGCTAAACAATCCAAATTTTCTCAGCTGTTCCTTCCAGGAGAGGTGCTCCATCCCTCTAATCTTGATGGCCTTCTCTGGAATTTCTCCAACAGATCCACATATTTCCTGTAGGTTGGACCCCAGAGCTGAAAGCAGCACTGCAGGTGGGTTGTTACCAGAGCAGGGCAGAGGGGCAGATTTCCCTCCTGGAGCTGCTGCTCACCCTGCTTTCAATGCAGCCCAGGACACATTTGGCTTTCCGGGCTGTGAGTGCACATGGTTGGGTCATGTCCACCCTCTCATCCACCCCCAAGTCCTTCTTGGCAGGGATCTAGGACCCATAACTGTCTACAAACAAATCCTACTAGATGTTCCAAAATGGAAAATGAGCAAACAATCAAAGAAATAAGCTACATTACTAGACAAAATTTAGAGGAAGTAAATCCAAGTGATACACTTAACACGGTACTCCAAAATCCCACAGAGAAATGTATACCTGTACTATTAGAAAGTTTTTAACTCTTTGCACATTCTTATTTTATATGGCACATGGGCGTATTTATAAGATTTGTTTAAATAACCCAGGGGGCAAGGAAAAACAAAATCTGAAGTAGTTTTCAGCTAGCTTACAGATTTATAAGCTATTCATGTACAACTTTTAAGAAAAAAATTCCAGGCACCTTATTCATCTTTGTGTTTTGAACAAAAGTGATTTCCTGCATCATAGGCCTACTCTGTAACCCCCAAATTAGGGCAAATACAATTTTCATACTTACACTGCCTGGTGGACTACCCTGGATTTTTCAAGGAGGTACTCTGAAATCTGAGCTCCTACTACAGTGCCACCACAAGTGAATTTCATTTCCAAATATTTTCCAAATCTGCTTGAGTTATCATTGATGATGGTGCCTGCATTCCCAAATGCTTCTACAAGGTTGTTCACCTGGAGAATCTTCTCCTGCAGAGTCCTGTTATTAGCCTGGATATGAAAAAGATATTGCTTCAAATTATGAGCAATTATCCAAATACCTACATTTTTAGGTGTTTCTTCAATCTTCTCATTGGTATTGTGAAGTGTGACATAATCAGGACAGCCATTCCCATGGGAATTATATGGAGAGAAAGGCATATATACATATACATATATACATATACATATATATATATAGATATAGATATAGATATAGATATATAAAATGAAATCTGACAGAATATAGCAATCTTCAGAACTAAGGCTGTCTGGAAGAGATAATACACATAATGATAACAACACTACCAATTAATTTCTGTGGTTCTGAGATGGCCAATCTGCTTTTAGGATCCTTGTTGGCATCTGGTTACTGCTCCACTGCACCTTACCAATCCATTAGTTAGCTTTCATCTTTCCTGGGGCATGCAAAAAAGGCATGGTTGTGGAAGGATGAGAAGCTAGAAGAGGATTTTATTTGGTACTGTTTGGGTGACTTGAAGGCACTCAATTAAACAGGGATCTGACTAAGTCACAGCCCCCACTGCAGTGGGTACTTTTCCTTGTGGAAATCCCAGCATATTTTTAAGTGCCCCAGTTCAGGAGGGAGGAAGGAGTAGATAGACTGACATCACGTTCCAATGTTCTTTGGAAAATGTGTAACAGTCTCATCCCACAACCAAATCCCTCACCACAGGTTCAGCCCTTTAGGCCCACGGGAGCAAAGCCTTACAGAGAAATCCCCTCTGCCACTTACCTTGCCCAGGACAGTGAGCTGCTGAACCAGCAGATGGGCACTCTGCGTCTTGCCAGCTCCACTTTCTCCAGAAATAACAATACACTGCAGAGAACAGAGCAAGACTGAGATCATCACATACCTGTCAACATGGCAGAGGATGTAATTAGACACCTCATCTGTACCTGATCAGAGTTGTATGTCACCATGGACTGATAGCCTATGTCAGCAACAGCAAAAATGTGAGGAGGGTTGGCAGTCCGTTTGGCTCCAATATACAGTTTGGAATGCTAAGTGTAAGAAAAATGAAAACATTATCACTGTCCTTTAAAAACTTTTTTTTAAATTGAAGTTTGGTTTTATTTTTAGATTAGTGTACAGCATGCTGAGGTTTCCAGCAGTGATGTTTTCTGAGGGAGCTGTTACTGCACTCACTATACCATGAATCTGTATGTACTTAGGACCATAAAAGCTGCTAAAGAAATGAGGTGCAATTTTCTATAATTTTAGCCCTGATTACACTATGAAATTTAATATATTAGGAGAAAATTTACTGTTGTCAGACATCATAGTTCCAATTTATTGAAATTTATTTGTGCTTCCTTTCCTATTAGTATCTCTGTATGATGTTTATGTTAAAACTTGAGATCTTTTCTGTACCTGCAGTATCTGATAATTAATAACCCCAAATTATTGTATGATCTGACTTTAATATCTTTCCCCTTTTATATAACAGGGAGACAGATTCACAGAAGTTAACATTTTACAGGATTGCTCTGTGCATGATCTACACTGTAGACATAAAGATATTAGAAATTCATTCTTTTGGAGTTTCTCATTTCTGTGCTGAAATTCAGCAAGTGTTAAGAATGTGTGTCAATATGCACTTGAAGAACATCTCTGCTGGTAATTCCATTTTTCAGAGTAAGCTAAAATAAATTTCAAGAATGGTCTTACTTTATATTTAACACAAATATTTATATTTTAGTGGAAATTGGTGCTAGTTTAAAATAACGAAACCTAAATTTTCACACCTGTGAAGAATAAATATCAATGTTCCGAAACGGGTTGACAGCGATGAGAATGTCCCCAACATATGTGTAGATTTGGTCCTTGGCATAACCCTTCTGCAACTGTTCTGTTACTGTATTCTGATGGAGAAGGAACAGGAACAGTGAATCACATGGGGGAAAAAAGAATATTAGGAAAATGTATAAAACATTTATATAGTTTCAATGAGTGAGGATGGGGAGGGAAGGTATTTATAGTCAGAAGTACAATGAATCATGATCAAAAGTAAGCAATATTTTCAAACACACTGGCATTTCTAGTTTTTTGTGTCCAAACTCACTTTGAACAATATATACTTACAGATTCTCAAGCGGCTGTAGAAAAAGGAGTTAATAAGTACTGCTTTCATTCAGTTCAACAGACTTCCATGGGACAGTCTTGTCTACATTTCTACTACTATAGTTTCATGTAACTTATCAAGCAAGAGCCATTTGATTGAGTCCATAACTGCCTTACGGCTGCTCTAACATTACTCTCGGTTATGATACAACACAGATGTTCAACTGTTTGGCTCCCTTTAATGTAAACAATGAGGCATCTTTCCCTATTAACAAGCAGTCTCTGCTGTGATTGTTCTTTGCTGTTGCAGAGCTAGTTCCCCCTGAACCAAGAAAAAAGAAGGGCCCATTAGTGGCATTCAAATTTCTTGATGTAATTTCCCTCAGCTTCCTCTGCATACACAGCTGGGTATATAAAGTGCCTGATAAGGTTTCCAACCAAAACAGGACACGGAGCTGAATGAAGAAATTCAAACCAGCCTTGAGACTAATCTGAGGTACATGTGAAAATATTTAGGCCCCATACCCACTGGAACAGACCAACTGGCAGCAGAGGACTACAGAAGGAATTTCTTTACATCCTCATCTGTCTATTCACAGTGTTGTACACTGTGTCCTGCTTAATACACTTAAAAGATGAATTCTCAACAGCTTTAGAGGTTATAGTTCCTTCATGAGAAAACATATGGAGAAAATATTGGTTTTTCATTGCCTTGATAAACTTTTTTTGCTTTGAATGCTCTTTTTGGCTATAACCAGATTCACATTACAGAATTATTTTAGGGGAACTTCTGCCCTTCTTGAAATTACTTCTTGCACCAATAGAAGGTCTCTTGTCTTGCTCTGATGATGGGGCTATCTAAACCAGAAGAAAAATTCGAGTGGAAGAAAGAATACAGTTCTGAGAAGATGCAATTCATATGTGAAAGTAGTTTTAAATTCCATTTGATTTAGTAACACCACATAGTCAAACGATGCATTTAGACAGAGGCTTCCTGAGGACTTCTATGAGAATGCTCCACCTCTGAGGAGATGGGATATATTCCAGTTTGTCTGGGTTTTTGTGCAATAAAATTTCTTTAGCTTGGACTGTTCCTATGTACCGTTGTAAAAGATAAAAAAACCCCACAACAGTCTTACTCTTCCCAATACTAAAAAAATGCTTAAACCCGAACTTTGTCCAGTAGACGAAGTTTGGGTTAGCTCAATTACAATTAACTAAACATCAAGCAACTATAACAAATCTCTTGGGAAGATGGAAGGTGTTCTGTGAGCTGTCAGCATTATACAGTTTACCAGCTCAAGTGCCACAGTGAGTATTCTGGACTGACAAAGATACAGTATACCAGAGGAGTTTTACAGATAAGAGAATGTGAATTATAGTCTATGCACAGATGAAGAATGACAGTTTGTTTACAACCACTGATGGCCTCCAAGACCTGCAGATAATGTGCTGCAGCCTGATTCTTCTTTCTGGTTTTGAAGCTTAAAGCATAAACACAGCAGACTTCCTCCCTCCCTTATGCCATGTTTCCCTGCACCTAGTGGACTAATTTTTGAACTTTGAAAAAACAGTGGTATTTGTATCAGTAATTTGGCCAAAGGTTCACCAGCAGGCATTGACAGATGAGAAGCTCAGCTGATGTAAATTGACCTTCATTGTTTCCACACCAAAATAATTCAGCAAGAACCCAGTTTGGGAGAGTTTGGTGAGCTAGTTTAAGACAACTCTCGGTGTTCAAGCAATGGGGATAGAAGGTCTTGGACCTAGACCAATTTCAGGTTAACACACCACTGCAAACTGGATACTTAGTTATAAAATCCAGTGATATAAATCCTGTTTAGTCAATGGTGTCACAATACTGTTTGGTCTACAGCTGCAACTCCAGAGATTGTTTTAGCTTTGAGTCAGGACCTTTCTGACACAGTAAATCTTGTTCCAAACATTTGGCATAAAGTAGTGAAATGTCATTGTACACTTACATAACTGAAGTGGGAGAATACAGTTGAATTTGAAAATCAACAGCACACCATTGCGATTTAATATGTGATTACTCCTGTTCAGGAAAACATGAAAAAAGAGGTTCTTACCTCATCCAGTACCTCCAAGGTAGCTAAATCATCTACCTCTTCTTGGTTTGAAACTAGTGATTTACTGTAGTTCCCTTTCTTTGTGTGAATACGTTCAAATCTAGAAAAGAAAGTGATACAATCTCCTGACATAAGGAAATACAAAGCAGATCTTGTATCTGCAACCATCTTGAAGGTCAAAACATTCCAGCTTTCCATGGTTCTGAATTTAAACACACAAATGTTTGAATAGCAGGACAGGAATCAATTCTTGGTACAGCACACCTGTACCTGGCAGTTCAAAAGCTATGATTTGATCCCAGAACTGCTACCATGAAGAGCTTTGTCACTCTATAGATGCCTCCTCAGATCACACCCCTATATCAGCTTCAAGACTGGAGCTTGGCAATACAAGTAAAAAAAAACCCACCATATTTATAAAGCATGTAACAGTGAAATTCTAGCACCAACATGCAAAAAGATCCTACTAAAAGTTACATATAGGACAAAACCAGGGGTGTATGATGAAATACTACAGTAAAGATGATGCAGCCAACCACTCAGGATGGAAACATTTCTAGCTTAGTAATGACAGTGCTCTAAAGTCTGGCTGAGATGACCACCCTGTGCTACAGAAAGTGCTACCCAAAGTGCTACAGAACCACTGGGGTAAGTGAAATACATCTTTTCCCTTCTAGTATCAAAGTATCAAGACCAAATTTTCTTGGACTCACTAGGAAAAAAAGTCATACATGAGAAGGAAACAAAATTTCAAATATCTTTCTTATCAGGGTTAAACTTCAAGTTTAACTTTAAATTTGTCTTAAAGTTATATTTCTTTTCTCCTTCAATCAAACCATATACCAATTCCATGCAGTCTTATTTTAATTAGCAAGAAAATTCCCAGAGACTTGGATCATTCTTTATCCAAGAGTAAAGGCATTGCTAAATAGAGCAAACACAGCAGAGAATGTAAGGTTTACAATTCATATTAGTTATACTCATTCTATGAGATGAGGGAAAAACAGGGAAAGGGAAACGGAATAAGTAACAGCAGAATTCACAAACTAAATCAAGCTCAGATGTGTAATAAGGCACAAACAGAGAAAAACTATTAAGTAAATCTGATCTCCTGATATGACCTCACTCCCCTTGATGCCACTGGTGGGAAGGCACCTCTCAAACACAAAGAACATTTACCTTGGTAAACTGAGACAGCCAGGAAACTGTTGTGTGAGGCTCTCACTCTTTACCTTGATCCCAGACAAGACCAGGGAAATTCTTTATTTAGTTTTGATATTTGGAAATATGGCATAGGTAAAAGCAAGCGTTTTCCATACAGGCAAGAATTTTGATATACAGTGAACAGATGACAGAAGAAGAGTGTAGTCACACTAAGATGGAAAGTTAGAGTGAACATCACACTGATGGGGAAAGTTGAACACCCATCGATCTACTGCATATTTAATGGGCTGCACCTGTTCCATGAACATCACCTAGTTCGTGAGAGCTGTTTCAGGTCATGCTGGCCGTGCACTGATGAGGGATGTAGGTGCAGAAACTCAAGCAGGCACCAACTGGGTGCAATAACTAACTGCCAGGACTGAAAAGGGACTGGAAGAAATGGGCAAATGAAGCCCTCCCAAACTGTAAGTGCAATCACAGTCTGGATTATGGAAATTCCAACAGGAGTCCACTTCCTCTAGCACTTCTTTCAATTTCTCTTGTCTCTAACAATCATTCCCTGAGGATGACAGAATGGCCTGTCCGCATCCTGGTGCCAGTTTCTTCCTCCTTTACACCGGTGCCAGCTACCACTAGAGTTTTTTAATGGTCCACAATGCAAAGGTAGGAGCTTCACACCTGTAGCTGAGTAATTCTGCAACTTTAATATCAAGACATAAACATGTAAGACTTCCTTGCAAGGAAGAGCTACCACAGTTTCACAGTTTCTCTGCCAAAATTGCAGCACAATATCCAGTGAGGAGGGTAAGTGACCAGGAAGCACAATGAAACAAAGGACTGACGGGATCTACATTATCCTAGGTTTGACCTATTCTTTCCTTTCCTTTGGAATCCAGTTTTACCACAAGAGTTGTCCTGACAGCACTGTCCTTGCAATAGCAGTATGAGACAATTTTTGGTAGCATGGAACCCCAGGTTGTATTAAAGAGGATGTGGTAATATTCAGATTTAAATTAACCCCTCAGCCTTGCATAATCTGTTGCTGTTTGATTTGCATTTAGCAGCTAAAGGAACTTACTGAATGCAAAGTCAAAGGTGCAGACAATATCTGACCCCCTCAACAGAAATCCATCCCCTCTATAATTCGCACTCCTATTTATACCTCTTTTTAAAAGTTTTATTTGAAAAAAATTAAATTTGGACAGCTGAAACGATTTCTCCTTTGTACCTGTATGAAGGTCATTTTGTGTCCAGAGGATGCATCTAATATCAATGTGACTTTGAGAGATCTATCAATACGTACACAAGGGAAAGATATGGGAATTGCAGGACTATGTCAAGCTCTACTGTTCTATTTTTTCCATTGCTGAAGAAAGGCCCTAGACAAAGATTCTGCCAAGCTTTGCTCTCCATTTCAGGTGGAACTGTGTCATAGGTTGAAACAGTATCTCTCTGCTAGGACTTTTAGAATTCTATGGAAAGGACAGGGACCTATGGGAGGGCCGGTTTTAGACTGACATGTGGATCTGACCACTCAGAGAACAGAATGCGACTTTTGGTAACTACCCATATAAAAGGCTGAAGCGAGGTTGGAGGCGACTTCTTTCTCTCCTGTCCGGCGACCAGCACAGTGGGTGGCTGAGGAGAGCTCCGGCTTAGGCCCTGGCTGCCCCCAGGGTGGCCGGGCCCGGCCGGGCCTCCGAGAGCCCTGCCCGCAGAGAAGGCAGGGCCGGCCGCGTGTCGGGGCCGCGGTGGGGATCGGGGCCGGTCGTGGCAGGACCGTGCCCCGGGCCCCCCGGGCTACCGGCACCCTGGCCCGAGGGGAGGATGGGATCCCTTCCCCCTCCACCCGACGCTGGGTTTTACAGAGCAGCTGCGAGAGGCTCACGCCCTCAGAGCCGGGGGTGGAAGGATAAGGCATCCTTCAGCCTTCACCGCCCACCGGCATGGCTTTGTAGCATTTGCGGCTGCCGCTGCAGAGATCACCTGACCACCGCAGGCCTCGGCAAGCTTTAACCTTTTCCTGACACAGATTAAGACTCTAACCCTTCTCGGAGATGAGAGAAAAGGCCAAATTGGAGACATGTAAAGGGACAATATGGAAATTTCAAAGTCAGTAAAGGAAGAGTGACTTTTAAGTGGTGGAGATGACGAGTTGCCTTGGTTCTAGGCTGAAAAATCTCCTATGGATTATGGTAACAGGACAATTTTTTAAATCGTGGACAGTATAAATTGGGGAGATGATTTGTGGATTTGAGCAAAGGTATCTGTGATGAACTGAGTGAATATTTTTTATGCCCCCATGAGAGGTGGAACAGAGAGAGATGAGAAGAAGCCCTTTTGCCAGTGAAGAAGTGAGAAGATTATCTCTGTTCCTTGAGTTGAAAAAGATCCTTTGTTTTTTTGAAACAGCTCATTTTAAGAAGGTACCACCCCAATTTGTGAAGTTCATGGCCCACAAGTAGTCATGGGAAAGGCTACGTGATGGGAAGGTCCACAAACGCAGATTGTCTGGGTGGGCTGCTTTTGTTTAAAATTACTAAAACCACAGGAGTGACTTCTCTCTCAAAGACTGAATGAAAGACTGTTTTATAAGTGGTACTGACCTAGAATTCTGAGTTTTGACTCTTTACATTGTTTGTAGAAAATGAATAGTTTGTAGTGGGAGAGAGGGTTGGTTTTTAGAAATTAATTTGTGTTAGTTTTTTTTTCTTTTCTTATTTTCTCCTCTTAGTGTATGTTAATAAAACCTATCTGGTTTTGCTTCTAAGTTGAGCCTGCTTTTGCCTTTTTTCTCCCAAAAAATCATATTTCTCAGTTAGCAAACAAATTCAGCAAATGTAAAACCACCACATAAATGGTGCCATTACTCGGATAAGTAAACCTAAACCACAACAAACTGTTACACATTGAACACATTTTTTTTTTTATTATGTTAGATCCTTAAATGTTACTGCATATCAGTGAGAGAGTGGTATTTCCCAGGATTTCAATACCATTTTTCATTTAATGTAAGAAACTAACAATTGTCTTGCAGGTAGGGAGGAGAACGCTCCAGTTATGGACGCTTCTTTTTCTATTTTTTTTTTCTTTTAAGGAAACAGATCTCTGTGTATGCCAAGGAAGTTTAATTACATAAAATCGATCCTCCTGTAATCCACTTCAGCTGACATTATGAGAACACTAGTGCTTGTTGGACCAGATTATAGTCTCCATCCTCCAGAGTATGTAAGAGTGGCAGATTTGCAGAACACAATATTTTTCCACTTTGCTGTCAAAGGGCACAGACCCCTCAAGGGCAGTTATACTGCTTCGTTCCAACCACTTGAAAAACACTCACATCAGTGCTGTTGACATCAGTGCTGAAGTTTCATTAAGATCATGCACATAGACACTGTGAACTGAAATAACCATGTATCTCTGTTTTGCTCAAAATATATTGGAGGCATTGGATTTTACAAGCATGCCCGACAAGCAGTTCAGGCAGCTAAAGGCCAGAAACACCAATGTAGTAAAGGACAAGAAAATGAGTCAAGGCAGCATTGTTTCTGTGCATTCTCTTTTATGCCAGTGCTCCCCTCCCCCTACTTATTTTCAAGATTCAGTTAAATCAAAATGAGGCAACCACAGCTTTTCTTCTTCAAATTGTCAGAATGTATTTTAAAGATTTCTGATAGTTCCAAAAATACCGTGAAAAGGAAAGTGTGACTCATGATGCCCTGCTGAACTCTCTGCCTAAACTGGTTGGAGAATCATCTACAGACTAAGAAGTGACAGGAAAAGGGCTGGCCTTAGTCCGAGTGTAAAGAAGAAACTAAAAATAATGAAGTTTTTGTAAGGTGAAGGTGGAAATGGCTATATACCTCCCAGCAGTTACAAACAGTAGTAAAATGACAAAGAAAAAACACAGAGAAACCTCTACAGGATCTGTCATTGCTGGTGATTCTATTCCTCTGGAGGCAATTGCACAAAGCAATATTAATTCACACTTAAAATCTTTTCTTCACAGATATATCTTTTGAAATCTGCTTAGATAAAACAACAGTCTACTATCTATGAAAAATCTGTGCCTGACTTTAGAAAGTGTAAGACTTCAGCAATAAGCCTCCAGCTGCATCTGCACAATGCTTTGCAGACAAACCTGTGTTCCCCTCTGTATTTAAACGATTGACAGCACTGAGACTACAGGCTGCAGTCTCAGTGAGCTGTGCTACAGCTTATGCAATGTTTCTGAGAGCACACTGTTGCCCTGCAGAGCTATGGGGCTTTTGATTCAGAGGTGGCCTGTGCCCAGCTCTGCACAATCTGTTTGACAAAACTTTTCCATGACCTGTAAACAAAGCAGATTATTATTCCTTCACAACAGCCTCAAGAAACAGTTGTATCCCTGACAAATTTCAGGGATCTTAGCTGAGCAAATAGGAGATCTCTAAAAGGACTCTTTGGGATTAGTTCCCCATGAGTCAGGCCCAGACACTGTGCTCACAGCCATATCTAGATGATAAAGGAGAAGCTCCATGGGTACGAAATGTCCCACCTTCAGCAGAAATGAGTTGCTGAGCAAGTGGACTGGCACAACAGTAAAGTACCACTTGCAGAGCATTTCTCCTGTGGAGTTCTGAATGTGGGAAGGACATTTCCCTCCTCTTTTCTTCATAAGGTAAACTATTCTTCATTCAGGCATTGCTGTTGTCCATTGTGTTATATAGAAGAACATTATTCAGATATAGAGATGTGTATTAGCTATGGGACCAGAGATCTGCTTATTTTAATCTATCTTTGTTCCCCGAGCTCCCTACTGCTTCTACACCCTGAGAGAAATTTGCAGCACAGCCAGGAGTGTCCTCAATGCAGAAACACACACTTCTTGGTATAACGAAGCCACACTGAGTTCCAAGAGAGGAAGAACTGGCCTAAAGCAATCAAAGATTGAACTGGAACTCCAAAACCTCCCATTTAAGCCACTACTCCCGTCCAGATGTCATCTGGAGGCCTTGGCCAAGACAGCACTGGATACTGTGTGTACTATCTTGTTCTGCTCCTCATACTGTCTTTGTCAAGCCAGCATGGTGATCTCCCATCCTCTCTTACAGCCTGCCCTGCAGAGCTGAGCTTGAATGATTGCTGTCAGCTGCTTTCCCCCGGCAGAATGAGTCAGAGAGGCTGGGACAGAGTGAGCACCCAGAAAATGGGTGATACAAGTCTGTGCAATCAGGGAAAGTCATGAAAGGAAACTTTATGGTACGCCCGGCTTTTAATAGGGGTCAATAAATTAACAACCACCTTTTTGCATGTTGTACGTGAACTTCTGTGAAATTATCTCCCTGGCCTTTTCAAGCAGTTAAATAGAACAACTGTTTGGTGTTGTGTTACTGATTTCAGTGCCAACCCTATATGGCCAATACAAGAGGACAAACTCCTAAGAAAATAATTCAGCTCACCCAAAACTTTGCATCATTTTGCAGTAGAATAGGTCTCTTTCCCATAATTACTCAGAGAGTATATAAAGATGACTCTTAATCTGGTACCAGAGTAATTTGCTGAAATCTAGGTGCACTGAATATCCCTCATATGTACAGCTCATTCTGGAATGACTCACAGTTGCTGGGAAATACACAATGTACTAATCATTGCATATTTCTACAGAGATTATTGTAAAAGCAGTCAAGAAGAAGACAGCCAAACAATTCAAGATAAAAGTCTTACAAGCCTGACTGTCAGGTGTAGATGCGACAGTTCTGAAGGTTGTTTCAAAGACAGCTATTTCTGTTGCAGAGTAAAATTCTTTACAATGCAGGGATTTTTTTCCTCTTTTGGCCTGGCAAGAAGTGTATTTTTAGAACTGTTTTGGGGTATATGCTGCAGTGCTCATTTTTAATAACTATTTTCATCACTAATTATAAATTTTAACAGCTATACTGCTATACTGAAAGCCTTTGTCAAGCTCAGGGCCCCTGTCCTTAAAATGACTCTTCTCACAAAAAACCCACCAAAATTAATTGCACTTAGTATGCAACTTTGCCTGCTTCACCTCTTCTCTAACTTGAGTTCATCCCATATAGTATATCTCATATACTATATTTGATATATAGCTCATGTATCATTCCCAGCAGCAGATTTTAAAGATGTTACAGTCAGGACACTATGGGAAAATGTTAATGTATCAAGGGACACACTGTCATTTCAGCCTGAGTTCTGAGCTAGGAAAGTTTAAGTTGCAAATAGATATTTTTAGCATTAAAAAATGATAATTTTAGAGAAAAATGTACTGCGTTTGCTCAAAGTAAAAAAGTGGCATTTTTAATGAAGCTCATTGCTATTATTCATGCTTTTTTGATTCTTGAGTAGCACAAGATAGTCTAGTGTTAGAACACAGCTTAAAGGCTACTGAAAAACCACTATTATCTCTATCTTTTTGATTAAATCTGGAGACAGGCTGTGGCATATTGCCATTTAAAGTTTTATCAGTGTTAATTGAGATTTTTCTGGTTAGTCAGGTGGTTCATGGGCTCTCTTCCTCTTCTTGTTTCTCTTCTTTCCATCTCTTGAGGGGGTGCAGTATATGCAGAACCTAAACCTTGGCTCCTCTTCACTAGAATAACCACACTGGGAAAGTTCTGAGGGCCCTCATGACTTAGTGACTCCTCAGTGCTAGGAAATGAAAATGAAAACGAAAACCTCAGGAGCAATGGTGCCAAAGGGAGAGACTTCAGGGTGGCTCCACTCTGTGCCTAGAGATTAAACATCCTTTCTGAGCACACACAGTGCACAAAGATCGGATCTGGGGGTAAGGACCTCTGCAAAAAAACCCTGAGAATGTGACATAATGTTATGAGCTTTTCTTTTTGAACTGTATCAACTGCACATTCAGCAAACAGCAAGGTAAGAACACAAGCACATCAACAGACTGCTGCTGAAGAAAGCAGTCAGAACCAAATTATCCCTCAGCCCAATGGGCTAAGAAGGTGACTTGATTTGGAGTAAAAACAGAAATAGTGCACATAATAAAACCTAGTGACTGGACCTCAGCTATTAATTTTTTTTTTCTTTTGAAATACAAAACTGCAATTAATGAACTAAAATTTGATGAGGAGAATAAACACATACAGAGAAAATAACTGGATTTCTAACTTTCAGCTTTAACTCAACATTACCAAATCTATTGACTTTATATTCCAATGCCCATTTATACAACACAATACAGGTAGCAGGATTTCTTCTCTCAGTGGAAGAAAAAGATTTTTAATCCCTTAAACTACCCGCCTCCCACTGTCACTCCAGTTGTCAAGAAGGAGGAGAGTTATGCCTTCAAATTAGGGATTGATAGAGTGTGAGCTCAAGATCAGGAAGAAGTTTTACAAGGAAAGTTGCCAGCAACTGGTGCAAGTCCAGAAATTTCACAGTAGGACCCTAACACTTCAGTGTAAAATCAGTGCCAGGATAGCATGAACAAGAAAAGAGCAGCTCTTCCAGGGGGCTTGTCACTACACAGGCTATGTCTTGACTCTAAATCAGATTTACATGGTACTTCTGTACAGACACTGCTTTTAACACCATTTGCTTTGTGCAGATTAAAGGTCAGAAGATACATATGATTAGTAATAGAAGACTTTTAAAAAAGCATTACTACTGAGTTTAAAGATCTTTGTATAATCTCTTATCCTTCACAGCAGAAAAAACCACAAATGCTGTTCTGTAGTCAGTCTTACAGGGTATTTCACAAAATTACACAATCACAGAATCATCTAGGTTGGAAATACCACTTGTTTGTATTTTAAACTGCTAAACTGAAATATGGGCTATGCTCAGTTTAACCATGCCATTTAAATTACACTCTGATTTAAAAAGTACAATTTTTGCACAGATTCAGATAAGAAATTATTACTTCTATTATTATTATTATTATTATTATTATTATTATTATTATTATTATTTTGAAATAGAAAATTCTGTTTTCCTTTGGGAAATTTGACATAAAAGTTATAATTAATCAACTATAAAAGCATAGGTAACTTCATCACATAGTAATATATTCCCTTAAATTTTAGTTCTTATGAGGAGCCATCAGCTTATAAAACACAGTCTAAACAGGACAGAGAAAATACCAGTAGATCGTCCTGTTCTTGTGCCACTTGACTGCTCTATGCACATGCAAATTGGGCCACTTTCTTTATGTTTGTAATGTAAAGAAAACAAAAAAAGTTCATGCAATTTGCTTTAGGCGGCGTTTACATGAAAAAAAAAGATTTGGAATAAAAGGAATATGAAAACAAAAGTGAGTTCTCTAAAATGGGTAAAAAAGTCACAGTATCTAATTGACTGGAAGCTTGATTTTTTCCAAAATTATTTAGGCTTTAAAAGGACCAATATCACAAGTATTAACAAGATTTCAATTCATATAACCTAGTGGTTTGGACTTATTTTACCACATATCATTTCCCTGTGTTTTATAAATAAATGCTATTTAAAGTCTGGATTATGTTGCTGGTTTAATGCTCAGCACAGACATCCGATAAGATTCTTGAATTCAAATAAGCTTTCTGGATTAAGCAAATGTCAAGTCTGCAATATATAGAGCATATAAATCCAGGCTGAAGCTTAAATTTAAGACAAATGCATAGTTTTATACTGAGATGTCATAAAAGAGAAAGCACTATTCCTCACATATGCAGTTAAACTTGAAAAAACTTCAATATAATAATTATTTAGTAATATATTTTTACTATTATCTTCAAACAGAGAGTAAATAGAAAATTTTCCAGAACTAGAGCTGAAGACTGCTGTATATATTGTTACTATAAATGTGTGAAAGGAAATGTGACAGATTTTAACAAGCCTTTTCCACATAGATGGTAACAACAAAATGTCTTTTAAATTTTATGTTCCTTAAAAAAACAAAAAGGAAAAGCATTGAAGCAAGAGCAGTCACACCAGTAGTACTTCAATACTAATCTACAACATTCCACATCTGATACATGAGTGTACTGTATGGAGTTTTTTCAATTGTAAAACTGAGCCAAGACATTTTCAAGTATTTTAAATAAAAGCCATCAAGTGTTTAGTGATTTGTTCAGAATTGATATCACTTATATACTAGTGGAATAAAGAAAGTATCTATTCAAGAAAACATAAGATTTGAAGTTTGCAGAACATGGTCTGCTAGGACTATCACTTATTCCAGTCAGAAATATCCAATTCCTGCAGGAATCTGGCTACCTATTTTTAGCATATTTGTTCAAACTAAACATTAGCTGACCATGCAAATGTAAGAAAATTCCAAACATTAATTTCACCTAACTTAGCTTTCTAGAAGCTGGGGTCTAAGACCATATCTTGAGTCACAGAAGAAAGGGGATGCATTTCTAAAGATTGTTCTATCCCATATGTGAATCATGATGCCTCTCCCCTTTCATTGGTTGTACTGGGGACCCCAAATATTAAGCATTCTAATTCTTTTGCCAGCTAAAATTATAAGGATTGAATCTTTCTCTAGGTGCTAGTCATTCTGAAACACTGGAAGCATCAAAAATGATGAGCTTGTCTACTTTGTAGCTACTTTTACCTTGCCTTTTCAGTGACTCCCATTTGTTGATGAACATCAATAAATTCCATGAGTTGCCTTTGTAGCACGTTTTCTTTTCCTTCAATTTGCTTAATAAAATCATGCTGCAAAAGAGTAGATACTGTTGGACGCTTCTCATAATCTTTAGTCAAGCACCTGTGCTGGCAGAAAAAAACATATGATCATCAAGGGTTTGCAGTTAAATTTTGAAATGCTTGTCTGGAGTTCATTCATGCCTCCATAATAAATATATCCATCTTAATAAAAAAACCCCAAAAAAACTGATATGACTTCACAGAATTAATGAGTCCAGAAAGTTAAATTATTTCATTTTAAAACTAAAAATTCTTTAACTTAAAAAATGTCAAGGGTGTTGAAATGTTTTAAATACAGAGCCTCACGTGGAAGTCAAACTGGATTTACAAACTAGCCTTCTAAGGAAGAGTATTAATTGCAACAGATTTCCACAAAATGTATTTTACACATGACATTTACACATTCCATATTCTACCAGTGTGGTCTCAGTTATTACTCACTTGTTAATGAAGTCATTGAATTCAGGTGACCACAGTTCAGGCTGCTGTAGCGTTGGAGGAGGATTCCTGCAAAGGTCAGTGTGGTGATAAGTTAATAAGCTCCTTGCTTGACAAAAACAATGTGTGAAAGCAGGCTGAGTAATGAGTTTTAGAAGGCCACCAAAAAAAGATATTGATTTCCACTGGTAAAAAGAGCATGGGTAGATGATGCAATGCCTCATTGGTTCTCCTACTTTACATAACTAATAAGGAGAAATAGCATTGCGATGATCTACCAAATGTAGCTAAGAATCACTGTGATTTTTTCAATCAAATCAATAAAAGGAAATTAAAGTAACAGCCCATTAATCACTATTCACTTGTAATGGCAAGTCCTTTTTTCAAGCCTGAAACAATATACTTTCTTAGGAGAAATTTAAAAAAGAAATTCTATTTTAAGTTTTCTCAGAAGGACTGAATTAATCAACTGGCTGAATAAAGTGTCCAAAGGAATTGGTTCTTTATTAATTATTCCTCATTCATCAGAAGATAATCAGAAGTGAAGGTCTAAATACAGATCTACTCTAAATGGATATACTGCTTTCTTTTCTATTGTTAGAGCTGTTTACTCTGGGTGTTAATTTAGTTGAAATGGTCTTGACAGTTTTCTTCCATTCAGAGATGCCATTTTCACTGAGTATGGTCATGAAGACAAAAGGAATGACCAGCCAATAGACAAGATGACTTGCTCTCTCATGTCAATAAACCATAACTGCTTTTCTTTAGGTGCTACTTAACATTTACTCTATCACTCTCAGGTTTTACTTAATAGAATGAAAGAGTACTGATCTTATATTTGCTCCAGGGCAGAAAGGTGCCCAGTACTTGTAAGACTATAAGCTGGAAGCCTTTTGAAGTCCTAGCTGCAGTGACTGACCACAATAGTTTGCAACTGTTTTTTCCATAGCAAGCAAAGGTGGGAAGAGCATTCATACTCTGCTTCAGTGCCAAGTCAGCCAAGATTTCTTAAACCTAAAGGCAATTTAAACTAATTTGGGTGTCTTGGCTGAAAAGGACTCTCAGCACTTACATATGCTATGTGTGCTCAGCTACTGTGGTACTGCTCCTGTTCTTAGGGTAAAATCCACAAACTACTACTGTATGATCATTACCTACAGACCTGGAGATTGATGTTCTTTGAAATGCCATAAGTGGCACTTTCAGTACTTGTATTTTCAGCTTCAAAGCAAAAAACACAAAAGAAGCTGCTGTTTGCACTGCCCAAGGACACCAACACTGGAACTGCCAGAAGCAGCACAAGCTAATGGAAAGCCAAAGCCTAAATGTATGTGAGTGGGGGAACAACCTTTGCTTCAAAGGCTAGAAGATAACTCCTGAAGACAAATATGGGACTTGTTCACCACGGTGGCATATTCAGACTGTATATTCCTATCACATGTCATGATTTGTAACAGAATATACGAGACTCAAGTAAGTCCTGAGTTCATGTGACAGCAGCTCACTTAGGAGAAGGCCCTATGATTTTTTCTCAAATGTAGCTACAGTCAGCTCTGAACTTTTCAATGTGCAAACATGGTTAAAGCAGAGCCTGCAGAAAATACAGTTGGGCAAAGTATTTTTAATCTACCTCCTAGTATACATAATATAAAGAAAGTCCACCAACTTATATGGTCTAAGTTTGAAGAAAGCAACAGTTTAGGAAAAGGTTCATTCTAACCTGTCAACAAACAAATACATCAAAATATTACCTTGGTATTTTGAAGAGGGCCCTCATGGGGTGCAAATCAGCAAGGGGTGGATCTCCATCTCCCAACTCTATTGCAGTAATACCCAGTGACCATGCATCACATCTAGCATCATAGGAGCTATCTAGCTGCTGCTCACAGGCAATCACCTGTTGGAATAAAAGACTGGGATGGTTAAATGCCCACATTTAAGAGCACACCCACAGTTGGAGGCATCTCTTACAGAATATTCAGTGAAATAAACAGATATGCACACATTTAGAAAGCTAAACCATCTATCCAATTGCCAAAACGCCCCTAGTGTTTAAACTAGAGAAAGCAGGTGTCCATGAACACCACAGTCTCTGACCAGATGTTCTCTGATTTGAAGAAAGGGTACAAATCCATGGCTTTTTCACCTGAAGGTGATAAACTGCATCCCACAACAGAGGAAGCAGAAGGAAACTCAGCAACCCTACAACCTTCTATATGGATTATTCCTGCTAAGTAATTATTGTAACTATACTGCTCTCTCTCTAAAGTGAAACAATCAGGAAAGCAGAGGCTGAATTCAATATCTCTTACTGGGTCCTTATTCAACAAAATCAGTCAATTCGGATCAAGTGGATCTGGACAAAGTTCATTAGATCAGAGTATCTACCTTCATATAAATTTCAGCTCATCCATAATGCTGAATGAATCTAGAATTTGTCATCCCATTAGCTGCAGATCTAAAACAACATGTATGCCATTAGTTACATGGCTAGACCTATGTGTATGAACAGAGTATGTTGATAAAAAAATATGTATAGAGTAATTTCATGTGCTATAAACAGATGTATTTGCATGTGTTTGTGTGCACACAAATACTCTAAGTAGATAAGCTTATTTATAAGGAAATATTTTTCCTGTCTCAGCTTAAAATGTACCTTTATATGCTTCAATTTCAGCCTACAAAAACCTCCACAAAATCATAGTGCATCTTCTTCATTCATAAGAACCCTTTCCATTTCTTGCTGCAGCAAATATGGATATATAGTATTAAAAGCTTTCCAGGTGTAGAAGTCAAAAAATAGAAGCTATAATGTGTCACAGTACCAATCTGGACTCCTTCCATCCATGGGGAGATATCTATAGTTTCAGAGCTTGAAACGCTGGAAAGTATCAGTAGTTGATTTCATATATTCTATATCCTTCAACATTTAAGTACATGTTACTTTATTTAAGTGAACGTTTCAGTGTCTTGCTCCCTGTCTCTAATCTTGTAATTTGAAAAATAAACCTCATTTTAACTTAATTCTTGAAAACATGTGAGACAGAAAGGTTTAAAACACTTTTTAAAGGATATTGCTGTTCCATTTGGTGAAAGGACCAGGCAGAAAGACAAAGAGCAGAAATGCAGAATAGAGCAGCTTGAGTACCAGTGACAAAATGTTTTGAAACCAGACCTCTGGAGCCATCCAGAACGGGGTGCCCACGGAGGTGTTCCGACGGAGACGAGTGCTGGTCAGCTGAGCAGACACACCTGGAAGAACGAGGGGAAGCTATCATCAGAGCAGTGGCTGTTCCCATCCAAGAGAGCCCTTCTGAAGGGTGACATCCTCTTCTTGTCATGCTACAACTTCCTGCGCAGGTGAATCTCAAACACATCTTTCCAATTCTCTGGAAAGAGAGGCCCAGTCCTGAAAGGTTCTCCACATCCTTATTTCCAGTGGCTTCAGCAGGACCAGGACTTAGTCCCAAATGAGCATTTGATTAGTAATCTGACTCCATATATTTTGACTGGTTAATTAAAGGTTTTCTATATCCCGTTTCAAGAGAGCAGTAAAACACCTTAGGGAGGGTGGAAAAGTACTGTACCTTCCACAGCTTCCTATGCTCGGTACTGACACTAACCCTCTGGTTCATTTTATATATATGTATATACATATAAATGTATGCACATATATATATATATTTCATGTAAATACTATAAAAGATACCTATTCTCATCTGTTAACTGTTCTGCCATAAAAAAGAAACAACAAAACAGTGAAACCTCAAAAATTCTTACAAAAGCAGAAGTCTCTCCATGCTCAAAGCACATTCTCAAAGCAACAATCCTGTAAATCAGCTTTGCAATCTGAGCTGTAGTTTACGGAATTAACTATTTCAGGCCAAGGGTTGGAAAGTGAGCTCTGAAATTCAAAGATTCCTTGCAGTTTTGAGTTAAAAGACACTGAAATATTAGAAATTCAAGTGGGCTACAGCACAATTCTGAGGAGCCTGCCACCAATTTTTGTCCTTAAAAAACAACGGTGTACTGGTTGGAAATAGCTCTAGTGCATGCAAAGGGGACAGTACAACACATAGAAAAAACAGCCCCTCAGCCAGCATGCCCTAAACTATTATGGATTTATGAGTCACAAATAACAGTGAAGTCCATACATGGAGAAAAACAGCCCTTCAGCTAGCAAGTCCTAAACTATTATGGATTTGAGTAATAGCCAAGACTGAGGTCCACCAGAGGCATATTCTGAAGAGCTGATGCCATGGATGGCCAGAAAGGTCCTGTGCTCTACATATACATGCTCCAGCCTTGGTATGACTGACACTGGAGCTCACTAATTTTGCCTTCATATATACATGTGCTTTTTCTTTAAAATGTAAAAAGACTCCGTTTCACTCTGTGAGTTCCATTTCATTGTTCTGAAACACATGAAGCTCCAGTGAGCACCACTGTCCAATTTCAACTCTGTACTGTCTGGTCTGGAAATGCTTGACCTTCTCTTCCTGAAAAGCCTGTAGACAGCTCATAACAAGAGCAATTCACATTAACTATCCAATGGGAATATTAACTAAACCTCTGTCTGGGTAGGGTTTGATTGCTTTGGGGTTTTTTTCAGTGTAGGTAAGAAACCATAGAGAGCTTGATCGGTTTTTTTCCCTCTAAAGCTATGTGTTCAGCTCTGATTCACTAAATATCTGCATTTGGCTCTCACAGAAATCCATGCAACATCTGAAAATAAAGACTGCAAGGAATTGCCCTGCCTGTTCCTTCAAGATAAATGCAACCAGTGTGGCTGCCTCTCTCTAGTTTAAACCAGCCTTGAGAAAGCTCGATCTTTTTCTCTCTTTATGTCTGCAGAAAGTCCAATAAACAGTGTTATGCATCATGGAAAGCAGGACAATGTGAGTCTTAGCACAAAGTCCATCAATCCTACTTCAACTCAGCAAAGCAAGGGCTTTGTTTTTGCCATCTCAAGGAGTTGTCTGAGGTCCAGCTTCCGGCTCACAGAGTCTGTGGCTGTTCTGAGCTCTCAGAAAAACATGTCATTTAGTAAGCACACATCACCTCAGCTCTGAAACCACTGCAGGGATGCCAACACACATTATTATGTGAGGTCCTTGATTTCAGAGGGAGCTGAGGCTACTCTCCCTTCCTCCATGTTGTGGGAGTCCCCTGTGCAAAGCTCTTTTTTTTTCAGTCTTGGACAAGGAAATGAGATTCAGATCTCCAGGGAAAGAAAGGCACTGACTATATTTTTATGATTCCAGTGTCAGATTTTATAAAAAATCATAACTTTCTGTAGAGATAAAGAACAAAATATAAAAGGTACATTAATGTGTTCAATCTTCTCCGTCTATGCACTGTTAGGTTTTTTCTCTCTTCAAACTGTAATTATTAAATGAACTGCAGATTTTTCCTCCTCACCCTTCTTTTATTTCAGTAAAAAAAAGATATAATTTGAATTGAATTATAATTGAATTGTTCACCACTTTCTTTAGGCTCTTGGGGGTTTTGTGTGCCTTTTGTTTGTTTGCTTTTTTTAATCCTTTTGCTCTCAGCATTAAAGTGGCATTTTAGATTATGCAGTGTAGGTCTTATGACAAATGATATTTCCTTGGGCTTTTTCTGTGTATAGAGGAAAGATGATGTAATTCCACACTTAGTAACATTTCTTCCAGCATTTCAGTAACCAGTCAAGCATATAGCTGGCCACTTTTTTTTAACTAACATATTTTCAAGCAAAACCATCTTGCTCCTCCCCTCCCCATTTACTACCGCTTTGTTGCAAAATGAGCCAAATATTATCCTGAGAAAATTTAAAATATGTCATAAAATGGTATTTTATTACATATTAATTATTTTTCTTATGAAAATTAAAAGCTTTATAAATATGCACATTCATAGTACCAAAGCACACCAAAAAGAAAATATTGTGCTTATAGCTGCATTTCTTCTTGTTTTTTCAGGCATCATTTTACTAATAATAACTGAAAGTCAGGACATTTACACTATGAGTATTATTCAAGGTTTTCATTCTGAAAACAGGCATATTGAAATAGCCTTGCAAGTAAAGCCATCTACTTCTGACCTTAGCACTTATTAAAGAAAAACAGGGCAGAAATTAGTTCCCTATTATTAGGAAAGACTTGTCTCATAGTGCCCAATCTGAGCATACAATATTCTGATCTAAACTGGGAGGCTGTACAACATCCCTTTATGATGATGTCCTGTGACAGAAGAATGCCCATTTTAGTGGCTGATGCTAGAGAGGGAATGGAGAACCCTAGTAAATTGTACTAATCTCACATTTGACACACAGCAGGGAGACTGGATTCGCATATAATGACCTTGACCTTACCCCCAAGGGCTTACACTCCTTCAGCTACTTCTGCCTTCTATATTTGTGCCTTCAGTGTACACTTCACTATCGAAGCATCCTCATTGTGACCTTCTGTAGATTAAGAACATGTAACTCCATCATTCCTCAAGGTAGTGTCTGGACCAAAAACCACTCACTGTTTACCCTGCAGACCTAAACAGGCCAAAACGCTCTGAATTATTTCCCAATCTTTTTTTAATCTCCTAGGGAAACAGACATAAAACAGCAATAGTGTTTCATACTGCATTCCCCAAAAGCTCTCTGGCAGATATGTTTTGCCATATGTGTTCCATGTTGTATGATGCAAAAAGTGGCCTCTCCTCATCTCTTTGCCCAAATGTGTGAACTCAGTCTTTTATAAATCACTTAATTCCACCTTCTTTAGTAGATCTGGAGGCAACAGGTTCTAACAGCCCCAGGTTTTCCTTCAGCACCTGAAGCTTCACTTTGAGAAGAAGACGCTATTCCTGTCAGGATGCAGACAGGGAAATAGCTACTTCCCTCACAACAGTGGTGGAGTTATAACTCAATTCCTCTGTATTTGCTGATACTCTTGATACTGATTTCTTTGTTTTCTTATTTCAGGTTATGTTAATGTAATGATACATATCCATTCTGAATATTTCAGATAGGTCAGTTGAAATGCATACAAAATGCTAAGAAAAACCTCAATCATGCAATTCCTTCATACTACAAAATGACAAAAGACAACAGAGAAAGAACAATATTAAACCAAGGCAATTCTGGTAGTCCAAATGGCAAACATCACAACACACCAGGTATTTAACTACATGCAACCACATACAGTGGCATCCCCACTTAATTTAATTTTAATTAAATTAATTTTAATTTAAGTTTAATTACTTATGAATAGAAAACATAGAGACATTAAATAGAAAATGTTACTAACAGACCATAAGGACACAAATGGTTGGTTTGATGACTTTACAAGAGATGTTTTCAGAACCTTTTTGAAACAATGTCAATATTCAAAATTCCTTATGGATTATAAACTGACCCCAAAAGTAAACTTTTAAATGAAAAGAGCACAGAGGTTATATAGTTTTCTTGCATGAGCTGTTGTGAGAACAGCACGCTTGAGAACTTCTGCTCAGCGATAAGTGCTCAAATTAAGTTTAGAACTAAAACTCAGATTCTGATCTATAAGATGGAAATAAAGAAAAAGGAAACAAAGTTGAAATGATGAGTCAAAAATATTAGAATTTTCAGCAGCATTTTATGTTGAAAGGTGTTATGTGATGAGGAAGCATGACTTCTTTTCATAAATCCATGCTACCTCCTCCCAATCACCTTCTTGTCTGTCATATGTTTAGAAATTATTTCCAGGTTTATTGGCTCCATCACCTTCTGTGATGGAGATCATATGTGGGTCTGAGACTGTAGTTCTCTGAAACCTCCTTCTTGCCTTTCTTGGAGATTGGAATACAAATAATTTTCTTCACTGCTTCAGGAATCTCCTCCATTCTCCAAGACATTTGAAAGACTGTTGGCAGAGATCTTGCAATGACATCAGCCAGTTCCCTCAGCACTCTTGGGTGCATCCCAACAGGCCCCACAACTTGTGTCCATCCAATCCTTTTAAATGCTCTCTAACCTGATCCCCCTTTAGAAGGTACATTTGCCTTGCTCCAGACTTCCCCACTGGTCTTGAGGATTACAAGTTAAGACAAAGAGGCAAAGAAGAGATTCGGTGTCTCCACCTTTTCCATGTCCTTTATCCACATTCTCCATCTTTCTGTATTATTTTGATGTACATAGTGTTTTAGTGTTGAAAACTAGTGTTTCCTAAACCCTCTGGAAAGCACACACTTTAGATTCAAATTTTTAACTGAAATAGACATATCCAAAAGATATCCAAAAGATAACCAAAGGGTCCAGAAAGATCAAAAACTTAGTATCCAAGAAGACCATATATATAAACTGCGTGGGAGATGAAAAATCATTTATTACAAAACCAAGAGACATGGAGTAAAAGGGGATAAAAAGTTAATCTGTACTATCAAACACAGGGTGTATTAAATATAAATAGATGTTATAGAAATTAAAGTCTAGTGGGTTTCATGGTAAACTCACCATGAGGCTTCAAGACAAAGAAAAGATATTTTTAAGCATACAAGGAAAAAAGTTAAAATCTTAAATCTAATACAGAATCATTAAAAGGTACATATTGATAACAAAATGACAGACAGTGCCCCAAAAAAAAAGGCAAACGTTCACTACCTTTGTGAGGTATATAATCTTTTTTTTTTTTAAACAAAAGGGTTTAATACAACTTCCTTCTTTAATAAATCCAAGACCTTTCATTTTACAGACTGAGCCTCCAGTAGAGCAGGTGACCACAGACTCCCCTCCACATGCTCCTGCTGGTTCAGTGCATCACACCACCAATGATTCTAATCAAATCTCATGCTTCAGGACTCCAGCTGGTTTTCTGAAAGGGATGCACAGGAACATTTGTTGTCCTGTTGCACAATTGGCCAGATGTACGTGGATAGGAGAACTACTCTTCTCTGGAGCCTCAGGGACTTGTACAGCTACACACAATCTGGTGCAGTATGATGGTGAGGAAATTCCCCCTCAGATGCTGCATTCCTTATATGTTAGATTTCAAACTGACTGCTGCTTTGACACCCAAAAAGGATGGCTTCTCCCCCCTGTATGACTGGCAGAACTCTGGAGATTTTTCTCATTGTTCTGACATGGTTTTCATGTTATGATAATCTGTTATGATAATGCTGGCAACACCTATGCTGATGGAACAAAATATTTAAAATACCTCGGGACTGGAATACAGTATAAATAAGTCACTGGGTTCAATTTTCAGGTAAAAAATGAATGAGGTTTAGTAGACACAGATGAGACCAGAGAATTTCTAATAACCTCAAGAGATGACTGTTTTGTGACCCATGACAAAACCAAGTGGAAGGCTTTGCTGGCCAGAAAGGGCTATTTTCTCACTTCATGTGTCTCTGGCATCTGACACCAGCTTTCAGCATCAAGGTTCTTTAATGCTTAAGCCACCAGTGACATCCTTATGTGAATTAATAGAAGAAAATATTTGAAAGACCAAGTGAACAGCTTATCCTGGATATAGCATTTGGCCACATGATGTCTGTTTTTTGTTACTGGACAGCACAAAGGTTTTCATTCAGACATGCCCCCCCCCAAATTTTCAGGACTAAGCCTTCGACAAAGAATTAAACATTCAAATATGAAAAAAGCTCTACAGCTCAAGTCAATGCAATCCATCTTATCCCTACTAACTCTGGGTTGAAAAATTTGGAATTATTACTTTGGGTTCAAAGCAGTTTGACAAGCTGCTCATGAACAAAGCTTTCTTCAAAGTCTTTTATTGGCTTCTGCCGTGTCTCCCAGTGGATGCATTTTAGCAGCAACATGTGAATGCCATGGCTAGATGGTATGCAGAAATGACAACACAATAACAGCCTGGGTTTGATCTGAACCAGTGAAGCAGACAACTTTATTATGGATGCATGCTAGAATGACTAAGACAAATACAAGTCTTGCTATGACTCATTGCTTAAAGTAAGCTAAGGGCAGAAAGAAAATTATTTTATTTTTGAACACTTTCAAATTAAATTATTTTAATTAATTGTTTCATTTTTGCAGAATGATTCAGACAGCATTAATAGCTAATGCAGGGCAAGCACAAAAGGACACACTAGGATATTCTGACTACTCCAGAATAAGTAATCTACAAAAGTTTGGAACACTACTCAAGGTTATGCTGAGCTCCTCTTCAATGTCAGCAGGACATACAAAGCTGGGAATGATGATATATATTAAAAGGGACAGAGACTGAAATGGCCCAACATTCAAACTTGGATCACTCACAACTGACTTCTCAACCTGCTCTCTGAGCACAAGGTGGCTCTAGACTCCCTCTGTTGCAGCCCGACCTGTGCCACGTGCAATCTGAGCACAGTCCTTGGGAGCCTTCTTGGCCTCTGCAATGCCACATGGCCCAGACTCTTGCCAGGCTGAGCTGTGATCAGCCAACAAACTGCATCTAACAAGGTTATTTGTGATCATTGAGGTCATGTCAGGAATGGCCAAAGCACTGTGTCCCAGCAAGACAACACGAGAGCTGGTGAAGTGTCACAGCAAAGGGATAACGCCCAAGCCGTGGTTCCCTGCACAACCTCTGACCAGAGATTTCAGATGCTTTTTCCCCACAAGACCAGCAGAAAGCTCCCTCATGCATCAGAAAACCAGGAGAGGTGAACAATTAAAGAGATGGAATTATCAAGACGCAGTTTTTCCACAGACTCATTATTCCATGGAGACTGTCCCCATTGTTTTGGACACACTGTACAATGTAACTGACTTTACTTCTCTTGCATTGTCATTATAGTAGCTGCTGGCACAGATACACTTCAAAAACTCAACCTGTTTAGCATATTCACAGAATTTTAAACATTTTGGCCTGTATTTCTGTATCAGAATAGGCATAAATATCATGAAACAATATTTGACAGAAACACCTGTGCATTCTAACTCACGTTGATCAATTGTTATTGATCACTAGTAGTGGTAAAGCCCTACTAACAATCAATAATTTTTAAAGAAGAGTGGTACACCACACAACACAGAATGTTGGCAGAGTTACTCTTTCTAGGGAAAAACCCCCCAATAAATTTATTTTAATGGATTATGAAATTAATATTTGCATTTAATATTGCCCAAATGAGATTATGTATACATTTTAAAGTAAACATAGAATGAATTTAAAAATACACTATGAAAACAGTGTCTTGCCATTGACTAATTTCACCAAATTGGAATTTTGAATAACAATAATAAGACCATCTAGGGAAGCCAGTATTAAGATTTGTTTTCTTCTTAACTTTTAAAGACTTCAAATAGTTTTAAAGGAAGAATGATTATTCTCTTCATAGCAAAATAATAACCCAATTACATTCCAAACACAAAAGCTGACGTCTGTCTACCTGCAGTTTCCAAATTACATAGAAGCAATAGTTCAAGTATTAAACAAAGCAATATCAGTATGTCTAAGTAGTGCAATACATATATTCCCTTCCCCAATCCATTTTTTCCCAAATGAGTTGTACTCAGGTTAACTCCCTTGCTGACTCTGGCTACTGTCCATGATAAAACTGTGCTAGCTGTATGCAAAGTGGGATATCTGAAACTGCATTTGGAATGCCAAGAAAGTACTCACACACAACTTTCACATCCAACACTGACACAAAAGCAGAAAAATGCAAACTAAGTGTGTTTAAAGTACAAAAATCACCCTACCTTCACTATATATTCCATTAATATTACAATACGTGTTTTAATTATGCAACCTATTTATCCACAGTGTGAAAGGAACACTTGAAGACATTATTCTATTAACTGCAGCACCACAGCTTGTACTTTTCCACCATCTGCCAGCAGCAGTGAGATTGCATTACCTGTTTTCCATGTTTTCCACTGGAACCTGGTTTAAGTATTAAAAAACACAGATCTTTCCTATGTATTGCTTATCCAGAGCCTCTGCTGATGGAGAGTTTTAGGTACTACCAGCAAAACACCTAAGAAGCAACTGAAAATGGACAGTGCCAACCCCTTTCAATACCCACTTCTCCACATTTACATTACTGGGCAAATGATGAGGAATCATGGGATCTCTTGTAGCTAGAAGTAGGCTTGAATTCTATAGATTTAGTGAGTCTGCCCACATTTTATCTTCTTTATGGGTACTTGAATATTTCTAACATCCATTTAGCTGTCTGACTTTTTTTCCCAATGACCTTTCCTGGTAATAACAGCAAAAGTCTAATTACATGTGCTATCAAAGTATGTTTGATGCATAGACAGGCTTGGCCTTCAGAAAGAAACAGTGCTGCTGGAAAAATATGCATTTCTTAAGTGGGCAAGTATAATTTATATTCCTTTCTGGAGATATCCAAGGCAACAGCTGGTCATCCTAGATATTTCTAGTTTGGGAGAGCAGGCTTCAGTAGTCGTGAAGAAGTATGAGCTACCTATGCTCTTGGTAAAGACTATCAGCCTAAAGGTCAACCCTCAAAAATATAGAGAAGAGAAATTTTCCATCAGCATTACAGCCTCCTCTTTTTAGCTAAAAAAATCACTTTGCCACATGACCGTAGCTGTTTCAAAGCTTTTAGTGGAAAAATGGTTCTTTCCTCCATGGCTTCTGAGACATCAGCAACTTGTCTAGTTTGCTGAGAGGGAGTTGTGTCCTCTAGGATCCTCTTGGATAAAAAAAATATAGGCATGAAAAGCTCTGCCTTTTGAGCTCCCAGAAGCACTGAAATGTCAGGGGATTTCAGAAATAATTTCAAATCTTTCAAAACAAAATGTCACTCAGACTTTTTCAGACCAAAGTTAAAGTAATAACAGCAATAATAATAATACAGCTAAATTTCTTTTCTCCCATTTGGAAACAGAACATTACAGAACTGTACCTTAGATTGACATTAATATATGAAAGGCACTGTGCAGCATCCTGATTTCAAGAAAAGAAACTGAATTGAGGGACTATTCAAAGAAGCAAGTATTTGTCAGCAGAAGCAGATGTTACACCCTCAGTATCCCATGAAATTGGTTGCACATTATAAGATGCAGATGAATATATGAATTTTTACTACAGATGAGGTGTGCTATGTGTTCAAGTGACTTCAGGCAAGTTTTTTAACTGATGAAAAAAGATCAGACACTGAAAGATATTTAGGCAGCAAAGGCTGCAGATAAATTTGTGACATGATTTTCAAAAGGTATCTGGCATTAAATTAATTTCTTTATATTTCATTACATTGATTTCCTGCATCTTTAGAGGCTAAAATTTCATTTGAAATCTGTCTTTTTAACATCAATCTGCTATGTGCAACCAGAGTTCTGAAGCAGATGTAAAAGACTTTCTCCACAGAACAGTAATAAGAAACTGTGAATATAATTAGGAATATTTATCAAAAAGGAATTTAATTCACACCTTACTTGCCTCCAGTTCTTTTTATACAACAGATTACATAGCAGTCACTCTTTAAAGTGCTACAGGGAATTAAATGTAAATGTATATTTTTCTATCAAATCTGTATTTTAGACTGAAAATGTAGCAGCCACATGTGAATATAATGCAACTATATGATGTGGTAGAGGACATTCCTTGCTTGGAGCCTAATTGCTGCAATTCTAGGCAGAATATCCTGCCCCAAAGCTTTTCTATCAGTACAGCTTAGCAGCTAATTCCCACAAATGTTCAGATAGCGAAATTGCCTTCAGTCAGCCGCCTTCTCTTACAAAGAAAATATGGACTATTAATGTATTTAGAAGTTGAATGACTTTATAGACTGAATCTGTTATCACTGGACATTCTCACAGTAGATACCCTGGGCTGCTACTCAGTATCTGTAGAAAATAAAAATTATTTTGTTTATTTCTGCTGATCTTAATTATCATACTGGATGGATGCAAGGCCAGAGAACGCATCCCTGGTAACAGTATTTCAAAATTTTTGTGGCTTGGACAGTTTAAACTAAAACTTTATCTGACAGCTCCTTGATAAACAGCTGAGCTCCAGAAGCATTGTTGTGGGATGTTACGGAATCATAGAATGGCCTGGGTTGCAAGGGACCTTAAAGATTCATCTGCCATGGGCAGGGAGATTGGTCACTAGACCAGGTTTCTCAGAGGCCCATCCAACCTGGCCCTGAACACTTCCAGGGATGTGGCATCCACAACTTCTCTGGCAAACTGCTCTGGTGCCTCATCACCCTCATTGCAAAGATTTTTTTATCTAATATCTAACCTAAACTTACTCTTTTTCAGTTTGAAGCCATTCCCCCTTGTCCTGTCCCTACATGTTCTTGTAAATAGTTTCTCTTCAACTTTATTCTAGGCTTCCTTTACATATTTGACTTGATTTAATCATAAATCTACACTGGGATTGGGTATTTCTTAGACACAAGAATAATACTGGGGTGATTAAGCGATATTACAGCAGAATTTTAAGAGAAAGCATAAATTTCACTTTTCAAAGCAATCTGAGTGAGGCATGGCTGTGGGGCTGTGGTATTCTTTCAAAGTCTATCTCTTTAACTGTCAGTACCTCTGAAAAGGCAAACAGTCCAGAGAGTCAGGCTGGATTTTGGAAGAGCTTTTCCCTGCCTTTTCTGTGTCACTTCAAGCAACTCAGTATCAAAGTTTCAGATACCCAGCTGTTAAGTGGGAATTAAAGTAATTTACTTCTCCATAAGGGCTTGTGAAGGTTATCCATTACAGACCGTGTTCAGAAACTATAGTCCCAACATACATAAATACCTATGATACAATGTGTATAAATTGTGTCAGAAAATGAAGCTTCTGAAAAGTCTGTACCACTGTGCAAGGAAGGACTCACTATGGCAGAACACTATACGCCAAGTTCAAAGAGTACAAAAGCAACAAAGGGAAAAAAAAAAGCCATTTTCAAATGTGATTTAATTCACTAGAAGTTAACTGTTTTTTCACTTATGACTCTTAAGATGTTCCTAAATGTACTTTCAAGAAAAGAACAAACAAAGCACAAGATAAATGATTGCACAACACACGCAAACTGAGAAGTCTTTTTCTAGTTTCGTGTTCCATAAGGCACTTCACAAGCCCATCTTTCAGACACAGTGTTTATGTTTAGAAGAAAACCACCACAAACGGTATTGGGGGAGGACAGCAAAGGCTCCTTCAGGAACATCTCATCAGCATCCAGCATGCAGGAGGATGGTGAAGATTAAGTTATCTTGGGAAGGGCTCACTTCCTTAGTTATGTGTGTTTTGGTTGAAGGAGTCCTTGGTTGCCTGCCTCTGTTCCCCTCTCCACACACAGAAAAGTTGTGTGCGTGCTAGAAAGGGTGATGTGATTATTTGGGTTGGGATTTTTTGTGTTTGTTTGGCCCCATGTAAAAATTGGTTCAGCCTAAACCAAAAATTTTGCTTCCTCTGAGTATTTACCAGGTTAAAAGGACACTGTACCTCAATGTCTATCTTACTCTGTAGCCTGTCAATTTTAGAGCATATCAATTTTGTATAATAAAAGATGGCTGAGTTGAAGTCCCTGATCCAATAAATGTTTATGTACAACAGTCTGTAGCAATGCCAACATGAGAGATTTTCATCAACTCACATTCCTGGCTAAAAAATGATCTTGGAATCTGATTAATGTGGGATTAAATCCCCTTAAGTAGAAGACACAAATCCCACAAATCCCAGCTGAATACCTTAAGCAGCAGCCTGAATGGTGAATGGTACATCTTCCATGATGATTTTATGAAGACTATAAATTTATTCCATCTGAAACTATTCATTATTGGCTTCAGATTGTTTTTCTTCCTGGGGCAGAGGGGAGAAGCCAGGGAAAATACCAATCCATACCTAAGTTAAAGTGCCATTTGTATATTCCTTTGAGAGGACAGACCGCAGCTATTACAGGCCCCTTTTGAGCCCACGAAAACCTGTGTGTATATTTGTTTCTTGCACACGTTCTAACCTGTATTTTGGCATCACAATTTTCCCACAAGAATTTAAGATTATTTTTCAATTACAGCCTTATCAGTATATTGCAGTAACTGGGGAATAAAGAATTCAGGTCTTCATCCCTATAGCTTGCAGGTTTTGATATCTGCATAAACGATTTAATTTTCAGAAGCATTGATCCTCTAATTGCCTTCAGCACCTTAAAATTTTTTTCCACAACAAATTAAAAGCCTGTGGACAAAAATACTGGGTTTTTCCTCACAATAAACTTTCAGACTATCAGAAAATACTAGTAAGTATATTACAGATGATTTAGGAAATATGAAGATTTTTCAATGGAAGATTTTATCTGAGGAATATAAAAGAAATACATGACATTTCAGAAGAATTACTAACCCTAACAGCTATGGGAAAATTGTGTGTGAACTCATGAGAATTCCATAAATACAATCTACTGCCTGGAAGACACTATACTAAAGACAGTTGAAATCCCGTGACTAGTTTAAACAATTGTTATGTGTCAATTGAATCAGTATCATTAACAAAACAGGAGGGCAAAGGAAAAACAAAGATTTTCCATTTGCTGAATTAAATATATTTACAGTTGCCTGCTCTGCTGTGAAATAGTGACTAATAAATTTACTTTTGACATAAGAAGGCAGTGTTCTACCCAAAGATAATAGTTCATAATAACAAGCACTACAAGTTTTTATACCCCTCATATGAAACAAGAGTCAATAACCTTTTAGGCAAATGACTGTGGCATGGCTGATAAATAACAGATTGCATCCACTTACCCATGTCTCTCCTCTTCCCTTTTAGTGGTGACATCAAAGATGGGAGCATTCAAGAATACTTTTAGGCCTAACAGGATTCAACTGACCCTTTTAATGCCAATTCTTAGATTTAGATTTGCCAAAATCTGTCTTCCCAAATTTTAGAAAGTGGGAACTATCTATACAGTATTTCCCCCTCTACTGCCTTCAAGTATCTCTTGTTTTGTTTTAAATCAAATAAAGCAAGTATATACTTCTGAGGTGGAGCTCTCCCATTCTTCATAATATCTAGTAAGTTTTAAATGCTCTCATATAAAACATGAAGCTTTTTCCTATCAGCTCCTAATTTCACTGAACCAGTGCATGGTTCCTGGAGCAACTAATCACCAACCTTATTTTGAATCCTATGTACTTGCTTTGCCATTTTATTTACTCTGTGCCTCAAAGCATTTGGCACTTACCACCACCATATTATAATTTCTGTTTTTTAGCCATGCTATTGAAACAGCACTACCAAAATTACTATCAAGTTAAATCAAGTTAAAAAAAGTAACTTTGGTTATCCAAGTGATTTTTAATGAAGAACCCAAAAACTTAACAAAAAATTAACACACTTAATATTTTCTAGTTTATTTACTCTATTCTATTTTCCATACTTCAGGTGTAAAACATTGTATATATAAGTAAACATAACATACCAAAATCCACAAGCTTGACTCCTCCTTCGGTGGTCAAAAGGATATTATTTCCCTTAATATCACGGTGGATAGTTTTGTTTTCATGCAAGTGCTGAAGTCCCTGGAAGGTGAGACATAAACATGAACTTTTAATAACAGCTCTGTCCTCTGTATTACATTTGCAAAAAGAACAAGGTTGTGGAAAAGTATGAAAAATACTCAAAACTTTTTTAATCCAAAACCACAGGGATGTCATTCTTACCTCAAAACCACTTGCCACATAACAAGGAAGAAATATTCTTTAATTGTCCCACTTTATGACAAATAGAAATTTTAAGATGAAAGCAGAAAAATATCACTATAAACCTACATATAATACCTTTAGAGCATAAACTCAAAGAAAACTACTAAGACTTAAATTCCACCTGAGAAAGTAACATTTCAGTTATAAGAAAATGATAAATAAAGACACTTGGTCCTAATGAGCAAAACCAAATTCTTGTGGCAGGGCTTGAATTTGCCAGATATGTGGATTATTTTACTTTAAAAATAATTTGGATCCAGACACAGGAAGCTGAACAGTATTTTGATGATATTTCTGCTAAAAGAAAAGAGTGAATTGTAGTTAATAAGAAAATTGATCAATGGTCAGAAATCAATTTTCATTCTCTTAATAGTGAAATGAATAGATTAACTGCTATTTACCTTGCTTGCTTAAAAAGAACCATCCTAATTACGCATTGCCTCGATTTCATTAAACACTGCTATAATACAAGATAGTGAGCTGTGTTAGTGGGGACGTGATCTTCATTCATTTAAAGAAAAAAGTATGAGCGGATCACTGACTGTCCTTTCATTGAAAGCTTATCTTACCATCAGAGCTTCACGTAAAATGTAAGCAATTATCAGTTCATTCATCCTTTCGCCTCTCTTCAGAAATCCTTTCACAAGATCAGTCACAGATCCACCATTGCACAGCTACAAAAAATAAGGGGAATATAAAAAGGAATTAAGGAGTGTTGGAGTGGCCACCTGGTTTTCATTTTCTTTTTTTTTTTTTTTGTATCTGTAGCCAAAGGAGATTCTACTCCACTGACAAACCACAAATTTGTCCTTAAATCTACCATTTATGCAAACAACATACACAACAATTTTTGCCAAGTATTTTTCACTACTTTCTGCATTTAATTCTTCTTGTCCAAACACAAGTATAGTAGTGTATCTCTTTGTTTTCTTATATCCATGACTGCTTTTCACTTAAAAAGAAGTAGATTTCAGTGCAATAAATTAGCTGTGAAGGCATGTTTTGTGGGGCATACTAATTGCTTCTTATATTCATCATGTGGAACTCGCCACCAATGCAGATTATTACAACATCAATTCTCAGGTACAAAAGCTATGTACAGTAAAAAATGGATTTAAGGCATCAGAAGACAGGCAGCAGAGAAATTTCCCCAAACTGAAGCCTACCAAGGGCAAAGCTGCCCTTTTTGCCGAGCAGCACCTAATTCCTAGCATAGGGAGATGTGACACACCAGGCATGGGCATTGTGGAATACGATGAAAGCACTGTGGAAAGAAAGGTCTCCCACTGAAACAAGGTGTGCTGTGGGTGTAAGACTAATTATAGCCTTTGTTGCATCAACCCTGTCAGCTCCTTGTTCCAGACGCAGAGCTACAATTTTTCTGCTGTAAGAAGCAACAATGTAACTTTGGTGAGCACCTACTACTGTAGGAGTTACATGTCTGCAAAGATGAAATTGGCACTTAAGCCCTTAAACTATCCATACTGCACCTGACAATACCATTGATTGAAGAGCCATTTGCCTCTCTAAAGGACTAGCTGCTTACAATAAAACAGTAAAATAAACTTTAATTCTTATACAGTATCATCATCCAGTAGCTTTTCACATGAAACTAAATATCCATGTTAGATATTTTAACAATGCAGCACAAAGCAGTAATTCCTTTGCACTACATTTGAAGTGTATTCAAATCAAGGGCATCATTTACCAGTAAAACCTTTCAAGTGCAGAATTCTAGACATCAGATTCTTTTGTGTATGTATATTTTTCATCTGTTCTTCTATACCCCTACATTTTTTTCTGTGCTGCAATTAAAAAAAAAGACTTGCACTTTACAGTAAAAAGCATTTTTTATCCCTTTGTACCCAAACATAACAATAATTCTCTGACTACTTTTGAAACCCCTAGGCCGCTAAACTTGCACCAGAGGAATGCCTACAGAAATGCCATTTAATACGTAACTCTTGTTGCAAGATGTGTCCCCCATCGGGTCAGCAAGGGCTCTGGTCTGACAGGGCTGAGCTCTATGGCAACAGTCTTGGAACTCACTTAACCTCACCCTTACCTAAGTGGGACAATATACATGCTTAGAGAGGGAAGAACTCATACGCTTAAATGATGGGATTAAATGCTTTGCTGGATAAGGATCAGATTCCCAAGCAGGATTTCATTTACTGTCATTAGCTGTGCTGGTCTGCCTTCTACACTGACTTTTCCTAATTAGGTTTTTTTTTACAATGACATTTTCTTTTCAGGGTTTCTATCATTTTAACTTTGGCACATCACTGACATATTTAATCAAACTGAATGGATTATAACAATTCTGGTTAACTTAATACTCTTGAATTCAGGGCACTGAAACTGTCTGACAAGTTACAAACCAATTTTGAAATATATTACATATATGATATTCTTATGTTCTTCAAACTGTTTTTCTTCATTACCTCATATTATATTTTGCTTCATATAGATGGATCTTATTTCTTTACAGAGCTGTATACTCATTCAATGTAAAGAAAACCAATGCAGAAAGGAATATATTGTTTTTGTAGGCAGAAGAAGGGAGAAACTGCACCTCAGAAATCACCCTCTTTATTGGCAGTAAAGCCAATACTGGATTTATTTGTTTGGACCATTAATGTTAATTTTCACTTTCTTTAACATGTTGCTCTAACTAATTTTTCTACTCCTCTCATAAGATATAAATCCTCATTATGAGACAAATATCTGCATTGTAAGATAAAACTTACTTAAAATATCAGGTAATGTAAGATACTAAAACTGTGATTATTTTTGACCAAACTAAAACTGAACCTGTGTATGTAAAAGGTCAGCTAAAGAGGTCTTGAAATAAAAAAACCAGAAAACAGCCCTACCACTATGGAAACCCTCCACCAACTCCCAAGGTGGGGTGGCTGCTTAGACAGAGTTCAACTGAGGATGTTATAGACAGAGGTTCTTGCACACATACAGGACAACTTTTTTTTGCTGCTTCTGTGTCAAAGAACTGTACTTTTACTTATATCAGACAATAAATATTTTTCTGAGACCTCCAGCATAGGAGGAAGAGGGGAAAAAAGGCTGGGTATTAGAATGCAAGCAGCTATAAAGAGGAAAAGGGATTATTGGAATACAACCACAATTAGAAAAGGAGATTATGGCAGACACTGCATGTGTGTGCTCTACACTGTGTGGGTGGGAGGGGGAGCGATGACGACAGTGATGACACAGGTTAGTATTAACCTTGTTCTATTTTTACCATCATGGGTAAAATATTGCATCTGCTCTAATTTCCTGTCTTTACTGTGCATTTTTTGGAGGTGAAGCTGCCACATATCCCTAAAATCTGCACATGACTAAAGCTGAAATGGTGATTCTTTCTCCTGACTCACATTATCAAGATGCATGTGTACTCAAACCAGAGGCATCATACACACCTCAAAAATTCTCTCTCCTAACGAGTCAGGCTCTTCTCTTCCATCTCAAAACAAGAAGCTAGAGAGAGTTACAATACTCCTGCCCAATACGGTGCTGGACCATGCTTGCTTGGGAATTTGAGTAGAAAGGAAATAAACTATCCTTGGGGATGTTAATCAAGATCTAGTCCATAGAAACTTACAGGAGTAAAAAAACCTAAATCATTTTAAAAAAAGAAAATCATGTAACCTTGATTTATTCAATCATTTAATGAGAGATTATGGGATAAATTTTATTTAGCAGTACTGCTAGACAGAAAGTTTCCTGGGGTGTTGTTAAATACTGCAGCTTACAATTATGATATCTGCTGCTTCTTAGTAGCATGCTGTCCACAGTAAAAACACTGTGTAGCCTCTTAGCAAAGCTCTCAGCTCAAGTTAAGCCAACTGAAATGATTGGATGACAAGAAATCATGAAGGCAACAGAGAAAATTTTTAAAAAGATCTTTCTAGTTTCCAGTGAAACATCTAGAGAAGGGAGGTTGCTGGTAGCTCTTACTTTGTTGCAAACATTATGAACTCACAGGACCAAATAGCTGATCAGTCTGTGTGTCATTTGCTCTCCAGCATTTGGTAAAACCTCCTCAGAACACCTTGATGACAGGCACTATAAGCAGAGAATAACAAATGCACAGAGAACTTGGGACAGCCGTACAGCAGGAGCTGTGTGTCTGTCTGAGCTCTGCCCCAGGGCTGCTCCCTGCCCTGAAGGTCAAAGCAACTCAAATGACCTTTCACTGTCATGAGACATAACCTCTTCTGGGAGGAGAGGATCATAACTCTATTTTTTTCTCTTCCACACTACAACCCCCCACATATTCATATACATTCTCTTGCATACACAGAAGCATTTCTTGTGGTTTGTATCAGATGGAAGCCCCCGTTTAGCTTTGAATATACTCAGCTCAAAGGCACAGACTTTTGAAATGTCCAGCCAGTGACACAGGAAGGGATTGTCCCACAGGGGAGTAATTTAGAAATGTCAGAACTTTGCACATGGGCAATTTTCATCAAATTAATATTAGCCACTTCTTCTATTGTCCCCTTGTGATTCAGAGGTGCTTTCCTCACTGGCAGTTTTTCAGTGCCTGCATTGATAGAATGCAAATATTATCTATAAAAACAAGCAACTAAAAGGAGGGTGAATTGAAGCCTTAAGGCTACCTAAAATGGGGTGAAGACAGAGACAGAATCTTCCTGGTGTCATACAGCAAAGTATGAGAGGCAAAAACCCCCACTACAAGACAGGAGATTCCTACTGGACATAAATGAAAAAATTTCCCACTCAGTTAAGCACTGGGAGAGATTACAGTAAGTCTGTGTTACATCCATTCCTGGAGATGTTCAAATTTGAATTAAAAGGACAAATCTGTAACATTTCAGTTAATAGTCTTTGAGCAAGGGGCTGGACCAAATAACTTCCAAAGGTCCCCTCCATGCTGTACTTTCATATGATTCAGAATATATGAATTTTACAATATTCAGTTCTTAAGTCTGGATTTTCAAACAGCAGAAAGAGTGCGAAAGAATGAAGGAAATATTGCATACCTAAACCAATGGAAAGAAAAATTTAATAGAAAGCTTGATTCATATAAAAATCTGCCTTAAAGAGCTGTAGCTCTGATGGCCATGCATAGGTCTATCAAAAGAGGTGCTTAGGAATCTTTTACAGTGCTAGAAAAGGGCTCCTCCTTTATGATTTTCTGGCACTCCAAAAGGCAAAGACTCATATTGGGATGACATGCAGTTCTCCACCCACCCATCTGCCACAACCATGTGCTACTGTAATTGAGCTATTAGTATGCTAAGCTATCTTCAGCAAAAAAATTATAGAAAAGCATGATCCTAACACAAGAAATATCACTTAAAATTGCCATCATATCACAGTCATGCAGATGTTCTTTTTAGGTCTTAGTCACTCTTCACCTGACCCAGTTAGACATTCCTCCTCTTCAGTTCTTCTCGATTCTGATGCCCATTGAAGATTCAGTATCAGCTCCCCTTTTAAGAAAACTATCAGTTTTACTTTTGCTAGGGCCATTAGAGCCTTTAATCATCCAACTGTTCCTGACTTATGCATCTGTACTAAGCTGTCAGGAACTGTTTGCTTGCATCCTGCAGTCGTCAAGGTGCTTTCATCTTACTTCAGTAGCTTGGATGCAAACAATGGGACAACTACAATTGCTTTCTTCCCTATCTTTACAGGCGGCTGGACATAAATGACTGGGTAGTACATCACATATGCACAATTTATGTCATGCATGAATTATAGTTATGAAAAAGTCCAACCTTGCTTTAATGTTATCACACATAGGAATGCTAAAAGCATCACAGGCACTAATCTCTATTTTTCCCTGTCTTTAGAATAGATCATGATCTGACCAGCTCTCCTCAGCAGCACTGCCAGTCTCTGAGCTGACTGCACCTTCCTTTCAAGACTGACTGCTGTAAGAACAGAAGATTCTTAGTTGTTGGTGAGTTATAATCATAAAATTACAGAAGCAGAGGAGTAAAACGGATCTCAAGAAATCACTCAGTCCACCATATTTGCACTGTGTAGAGACATGTTACTTTCAGATATGACAGATACATGTCTAACTTGCTCCTAAAAATCTCCCATTGAGGAAGATTTCAGTCTTTCTAAGTAGCTTGTTTCTGTGTTTCTCTAGCCTGATAGAGCACTTTCCCTGCTATCCAACCTGAATCCTTTTTGCTTCCAACAAAACTGTATTACTTTTGCCCTTCCTTTCAGCAGTATCTGATAATAAATTGTCATTATTTTCTATTTCCATCTCTGTCAGACTACTGTCATGATGCACCATTTTTTTTCTTCTTTTTAGCTGTACAACATTAATTGTAACCTTTTGAAATACTCTTCTTTTTCTCAACCTGGACTGCCTTCAATTTGCCACTGATGTTTGTCTCACATTTTGCCCCAAGTTGCATACAGAACTTCCTTGGAAGTCTTTTCTTAGTTGAGAAAAGTTGAACAGAACACAATCATTTCCACCTTACAGAGAATGCCTTTCTGCAGAACCACAGCCTGGTCAGGTATGTCCCATTTTTTCTTCTTATGGATAGCAGTACTTTGCAGGAATCTCTCTTCTGTGATTCAAAAAATTTTCTCTGCTATTCACAACTGTGAATCTGATGCTATTCCCCAGTATGTCTTGTAATTCAACTAGGTATCTACTTCCAACTTTTTATGTGGACTTTTTTTCATCACTCAAGTTATTACTGAACAGAAACAGACCAAAAGCAGATGCCCACTTGACATTCTTCCAGCCTAAAAGTGAACTAAGTCCAATTTTGTGAAAAAGAGGTAATTTGTTTTATTGTTTTTGTGAAATTTCTGTATTTTCACATTTTCCTTACAAGCATGTTACATGGGACCATGTAAAATCCTTACAAAAGACACATTATCCTGTTCAAAGATGACATGGTATCAATATAACTTGCTCTGGTTCAGTCTAAGTTGACCACTTATAATGTTACTGTGTTCTGCATGTTCTACAGTGGTCTCTATTAATTTGTTCTGGAATCATTGTGGGAATTAATTTTAAGAATATTGCTCTGTATTTCCCTAGGACATTATTTTTCCTCACTTTGTAAAGACATATACTAAATATTTCTGTATCTCATTTCTCTAGTAACCTTGTTTTTACCACTCACCACATTAAACCCTCTGAACTTGTCTTTAACTTTAGCTGAGCATTTTTGTTTCTCCCATTTGAAGGAATTCTGAAATTGCATTCTTACTAGTCTCTTACCGTTGCTTCTATTTTTCTCTGCACCAGCTAATTTGTTATTGTGTTTTTAATGTGTTTAAAGAACTGCCAGCTACCCTGGTACTTTCCTGTATTTTTACATTATTTTTCCTAAGTACTGGTACCCACCAGTTCCTGAAGCCAGCTAAAGCATACTCTCCCTAAGCCCATTATCTTTACCCTGCTGCCATCTTTACCATCCTTTCTTTTCTTAGGTGAGTGAAAGCAACTATCTGGGGGCCTTTTTCACTCAAATTTCCTTCCATTGCTTTTCAAAGGAGATCTTCTCTATTAGAACAGAACAGAACCTAATACAGCCATTTCCAGAGTCACTTTCTTTGCCTTCTCTCTCCAAACAAGAACTCCATAGGCTGTCCATCTCATAGTTCAATTGTGACCAGGTAACTCTTATTCTCTGCCTACAGTGTGACACATTTTCATAATTATTACTGCCAAAGAGCACATTCCACTGACAGCAATTAACACCTACCACCCATACTTGAAGGTTCTTGTGAAAACGTACACGGAGCTAAATCAGTTTCTTCAATGGGCCAAGTGGTTCAGTACACAGCTCCTGTCTGTGCAGCACAGTTTTAATTTCATCTCAAATGAAATGTGAAGAAAGATGTGCACTGTAGCTCCTATTTTTCCTAAAAACTGGACAAGACAACCCATAACCAAAAGAAACCACAGCAGTGGTTTCTCTATGCTTCTAGATAAAGTTGATTGCTTTCAATTTAGCGTGAACAAAATGTATCACTGAAACAGGCATCTTTCCTGAATTATTTTGCTTCAGTAATCAAAAACCATGGGATATTTATGATTTTTCTATCTTATATCATCTAGCACCTCTAGGGCTGCATTAGTCACAGCCTCACGGGTGTTTGTTGCTTCTGACTTCTTTCCTTTCAGTTTGGTTTTTAACTTCTCATTTTCTTTGCCATTCACATGCACTGACAAGACAGCCAGCCAGAGGAAAAGCTGTTCTTTGCCTGTTTCATCTTATGCAATACTGGCCTTCACAAACTCTTATATTTTCCAGTCAGATAATAGATATCCTCACATCATGGCCAAAATGGAAAAGCCACAACTATGCAATTATTGCTTAAATTTCTTCTTTCAAACTCAGCATAATCAAATGAAGCCAAGCAGACTTTACATAGACAAGAAAAAAAAAAACACCTAATCCCCAAAAGAAGGATTTTTCTGTTCTAAAACATTTTTAATATTGTGGAAAAAAAAGCAAGAAGGTGACAGTGCTGTTACAAAGGTTTAATGGACAGAGCCCCACTCAATTCCCCTTCTAGCTCATCCCAATGCAAACCTTACATTGCACCATCCCATATTTCACAATCTTTATGTTATAATACATTTACGTCCCCATCAAGTTGCTAATGAACAGATCAATGTATCACCTGTCCACATCTTCTCAAAAGATTATACAGCTGAAGTGGTACAAAGTTATTATTTGAAATAATTCTCTGTAAAGCAAATGGGACTGAAATATATTTAAAACAGAAATTCTAAAGGCACTTCAACTATAGCTTCATGGCCTGACAACACCATAGCACAGGTGTAATTTTTTAATAATCAAACGAATGGAAGGGTCATTTTGCAAAATAAGAGCTAACCTAACTACAAAACTGAGAGGCATTGGTCAGTAAACAGACAGGACTTTCTGAGCAAATACAAGAGGCAGCTTACCAAGAAAGAAGATTTTGAAAAAGCAAACTTAGTGCAATTCGTCATTTTATCATATACAAGAGCAGTGGTAAAAATAACATTCAGAGGGCAAAACCATTCCCTTGGTTAGGGAGAAAAATAGGGACTAACTTTGGGATCCATAATTACGGAAGTATTTCTATTGACTGCTGCAAACCTTAGCTGAGGCTCTAGAAAACACACAGAACCCCCTAAGGAAATAGGGGAGCCTGTGGTAACAGCAGGCATTTCACAGCTTTTATTTCCTGCTCAGAACTGTATTACTTTTGTTCACTCTTCACCAGTTAGGAAACATTTCAAAGCACCTTCCTTTTCTGTAGCATCATTTCTATATTATTCAGTCTTCAGAGAGTAGTTCCAAGTACTGCCATGTTCACACTACTCATAATCCATTTTATGTGCATGTTTCTACACGAAGACAGTAATTTAGTCTAATTCATTGTAATTTAAATTACTGCAATAGAAATCTTCCCTATTGAGTTTGAAATCATGGCTGGGGAAGCACAGAACCAAACAATGGGGCTTGTCTAAAGGCCGCTTTTACAAAAGGAGCGAAGCTGAAACCCACTCATCCCTAAGGCAATTCGTCTCCTCATGCGAGTGTGTGGGGACACAAAAGGAGCTACAGGACTCTCTAACTGTCTCAGGACCCTACTCAGCAAGAACGTTCTGAAGGACTTTCTTAAAGATAATTTTATAAGAACAAAATGATGCTAAACTCAAAAGCCATATTTTTCTTCTTCTTTTCTTATTTTAATGAACTACTGGAATGATTAACTGGGAGAGACTAGATTGGACAGAATTGAAATTAAAGTGTTTTGTAAACCAATCTCTCCCTGCTCACTGTGTGCATGTAAGGCAGCTCCCTGCTTCCACGGTTTGATTACAGCAAAGTCAGCAGCTTCCTGAACTGCAACAAACTCTGGCATTACTTCTGAAGCCCAGGAAACCTTTCATCACCACTGACACCTGTCTTGTTTCTGTACCTCCCAGCTCCTTGTTCCTTGCTATAATACTTTTCTCCTTTAGTCAGAAGCTTTCAGCCACCTCTGCCTGACAAAGAATGAGGAGGAGACCCCTCTCCCTATCACTGGAGTGCCTTCAGTCACTCCCTTTATAAAGAGACCCAGCATGTAAACTGAACGCAAAAGCAGCAAAATTGTCTATCACACTTGAATTTAGCCCTCAGGCGTCAGAGAGCAAACCCTCCAGCAAAGAGCAAACAAGTCTTAGTCCAAGCATTCTTTTGATGAATGATGCTATTCCCCATCACAGCTAATGGAGGTCTGGTTATCTCAGATCTTATCAAAAACTACACAAATGTGGGGTTTGGTGTTTTATTTTGTTTTTACATTACCTTACATCTTTGGTAAAATTGTGATAAAAAATAAAATGCACAGAAAGCAAAGTGGTGTTAAACGTTAGAATATGAGAGGCATATTATTCATATGCTACTGAATTAAATAGTGGTATGGTAAAACTATTTTCTGGGCTTCTACTTTACTGCATAGTGGCAAAAATTGTTAGAGGTTACTGAGAACCAGGTTTTTGCATGTAAGTATTCTCCAGCAAGGTAGGCCATAACCAGTTGTTTAAAAGATGCAAACTGTGCAAACCACAATGTAATCTGAAATGTTCATTATGCAGAGAAATTATGAGTATTTAGTAAAAGTTTGAAGCATCAAATGATAGTTGTAGCCACACATCTTTGGTCTTGAGAAAATAGGATATGATTCAAGAATGAAAAATTGCTATAATTGGGAAGCAAAAAGGGACGCATTAGAAATGGAGAAATCAAGCCCAATTCAGGCATGCAATGGATCAAAACATTCACTGTTGGTCTGAATGGAGCAATTATAACCAAAGACATTTCTAAAAAATGACCTGTGTTAAGAAATATGAAAAAGCAATTTTCAATTGTTTAATTTTTTTGCTATATATGCCATTTGAAAATAGCTAATAATATTTAGGCAAATGACAGCTCTCTGCCCCTCACTCAGCCTTTTAGGAAACCTAAATGGACTTGTTATTTTCCACTATACTAATTTCCTGAAACATTACCGTTTTACAGCAAATATCACATACCAGAAAAAGCTGTATATCTGCTTTCTTATTATAACTCTTATTATACATTCCATTAAACAGCACAACTTCCATTCAAAGCTTTTTTTGAACTTCATAAAGTTGCCTTTATTCCTGTAGATGGAAACACATCTGCATATAGTAACTTCTGTATCTAACAAAAGCATACTGTAAACACGACAAAGGAAAATCCTAAATAAATTATTAAACTGTCCATACCACAGGGTTCTCTATTTCATGCAAAAGAGAAGTAACTGATACAGTGATGTCTCTAGTTTATCTCAGGTAGGCTCATCTTTTTAAAAGCCAAAGTGAGACTGTTGGGTCTTGCTTCAAGGCACTCCCACAAATTCCTGTGGGGCTCACTCCAGCCAGTGCTCATTATTCAGAGAGCAAAAAGAATCATGTGACTGAATTTGGATTTTCCCACTCTTGCTTAAACTGTTACAGCAATAAAAGCAACTCTAGTTTCCATACTTCTACCCATTCCTTATAGAATCATAGGATATTCTGAGTTGGAAGGGACCTACTAGGATCACTGAGACCAACTTCTGGACCTGCACAGGACAACCCCAAGGCTCACACTATGTGTCTGAGAGTGTTGCCAAAATGCTTCTTGATTCATCACAATCGTATGATTTTTTAAAGACAAAATCTTCAGTCAAATGGAACTCAACAACTGAAGTCCCAACAGCTTCAATGACATGAATTTGTTTGCTGAATTTTTGCATAATCAGCAACATCCCAGGCTCTGTGCTTTCCTTGCAGGCTGCAGAACCTGAGGCTGCAGATATTTTTAGGCAAATATCTTTGCACATCTAGAACAAGAATTAGTTGCTTTACAGCACTGACAGCCACTCCTCTCTTCCTCTTCCATGCACAGAAAGGTGCCATGAAGAGTGACACCACCATTAGCTGAGAAAGGAAAAAGGTCAAGCTAATGGAGAGAAAGTGCTTTGCTGCCAGTCATCAGGACTCTTACACAGCGCTGGAAATCTCAGCAAGAGAGAAGGGCAGAACTACTCATTCTGCTCTGAGCTTTGCTTTTTTGTGCCCAGCCTGCCTGGGCGTAAACAGCCCCCTGAAGAGGCAGCCTGTGCCTGGAAAAGGAGCAGGGGATGGATATGGTTCTGACAGGGAGAGTGTGCTGTCACCCCCACATGGCCAACACAAGAAGACCCTTCACAAGCCACTACTCCATACATGTTACAGGACTCTTTGCCCTTTTAGACTGGGATTTGGAAATGAGGTGAAAGCATCACAGGCTTGGTCAAGGAAGATTATCTAGACAAACAGATTTTAAAAAAGTATTGATCTATTTACCTAGCACACAGAAGTTATTAGTCTCCCTATATAGCTTAGAAAATTAAAATTAATGTGTCAAAATTAAATGAGAAAATATATTGTCAACTACTGCAAAAATTTAGATGATTGTAAAAGTTGAAGAATTTGTCATGGTTGGTTTGGGTTTGTTTTGGTTCATTGAGTTTTTTTGGGGAGGGTGGGGAGCAGGGTGGTATTTGGCTTTTTACAGTATCTTGTCTTTCTTTATATTTTACATGACCCAGACTTCCAGCTCTCAAATAGCTGAAGCCTCATTCAAGTTAAGGTACACAACAGCAGTGAAATATTTCAGCCTCCTTTTTTTTTCAAATAAAAATACCAATAACTGGATCTTTGGACAGTTGTTGCTCCTCTTCTGTAGAAACCACACTGCAGCCTAAAATTTCACTACTAACATCTCAGCTCCAAAGTAGAAAAAAACCAAAATCCATCTTCTCAGCAACTGGACTTGCTGAGACTGTTATTTCTTTATGTGGACATACTCCATAGATAGGACATTATATAACAAAGAAGAGGATTGTTGTTGCTGTTTAAATAAGAAGGATGCACTTCTGTGAGTTTCCCCATCTATTAGAATTACAAGCAATGTTTAAAAGGCAATATGAACAGAAACTCTTCCACATATAGCAGGTCAGTGGAGGATCCAAGACTATTAACCACACAAAATTTGGGTATTAATTATACTCATTTTTCTCTGACACTCATGTAAATTAGGCTGTCATTGTTCATTTATGAATCTGTGAGGAAAGTTTATAAATATTCCATGAATTCTAAGGCTCTCTTTGTGACCACAGTTAAATTTGCAAACACCTGAAAGCATCTGATTTGCTAAATTTCTCTCTCCAAGCAGTAGATGCAGCAGTGCAACAGAGAGAGCACCGCAGACTCACTCCAGGCCAGATGCAGCAGTGCACATGCATTGTAAGGATTCTTAATTTTACGTTGCAACACCTTCTTCTCTTGGCTTTAGTGAGTACTTATCTCTAACCAACCATCTCCAGCCATGCCATTATTCCTTTGAACCCTCACACTGGCTGCCCTTTCTCAATCACATCAAACATGAGTTGGATGCTTTTACTGTCAAAGCTCACAGGAGTTCTAACAGCATTTCTTATGCAACGAGAGATTTACTTCTGTCCTGGATCAGCTCACAGTGCTGGCATACATTACTGGGTATCTGTAGGCATAACATGTTTTCTGTTCTGCTTTGAAGGAGCAGCTAAAACAAACCAGAAAATCATAGTACCATCATCCTTCAAATCCTCCTTAATAACTCTTCTTGTACTACAGTGCTGACAAATGCTTACTGCTGATTGGGTTCACAACTGACTTCTGTTATCCATTCAGTTCTCCATTTCCAAAGCCATTTGTTCTAATGGCTTAAACCTTCGAAGAAAGCTCTCTGCTATGACGAGTCACTTTTCTGACAGGAAAGGAGTGAATAATTGAGACTCTACACATTGTGTTGGGTTCTCCGTCTCTAGGGAAGCTCAAGAATGGTAGTTCTTCTAAAGGATCTCCATAAAACCAGAAAGGAGCTCAATCAGGGATCTCAGCTTGTTACATTCTCATTTAATTTAAACACCTCACCAAAGGCAACTGCCCTTGTGACTGGTAACTGGGCAGGAACTGCAGTGGTGGGGTACTCTGTGCCCAAAACACAGCAACAGTCTGTTGACTGGTGCTCTCCCAGCTCTCGCCCTGTTACAAGTATTTTGGCAAGCCACTGGAAGTAAACTAGTAGTAATGGACTGACATAACCCTGGTATAGCAGGCTGGCAGTTTGATATACTGGCATTTTATTCCTTTTTTCCATATGGTGCTACCTTTACAGTTGTTACAATATCTGTACTCTGATTAACCATGGAGTTTCACTTTGTCTATGTTTGCAGAAAGAGTGGCAGGTGAACTGATGCACTAGTTTTTTTGTATTCTGGTTTAATTCAAACTCCTGAGAGCTCTTACTTACTGGGTTTAAGATTTTTTTCTTGTTTCTGAAAAAAAACCCCATCACAAATGAAAGCATCCCAAGGACTTAAAAAGAGAATTTAGACGTGTACATTCCACATTTTCCTCTTAATGTTAAATGATCAAAGGTAAGTAAAAAATCTGAATCACTTCAGGCAAATTTTGAATCAGCAAACAAAGCTGCCAACTGGATCCCAATAATCCATCATGACAGTATTTCTGCATTTCTTTTGAGTTATCAGTGTCTGGTTAGCAGGTTCAATTAACATCACAAAAACATTTAGAAGATGAAACTCAGAGTATGCTTTGCCTGCAAAAATCAAGAATTACACAAATTATTGATTTATTTAGTGATATTTTCCATGTCAAACGTTTGAGGGAAAGGGAAAGGCTAAAATGACACCTCTTCAGAGAAGGAGATTCCAAGCATAAGGTACTCTACACTCCCACATGATTTTTCTGGTGAAGATTACACTAGGTCAAGAAAAGGTTCTACATGAGAACAAAGATGAATCAGGTTGACTCAATCTGGACTGTACATAACCAGCATCTGTACAATTTCATCAACTACTGTGCAGGTACTTTTTAACAACAGAGCTAGAAAATAACATATTCCTCCTTCTCAAATGAGCAGGAGCCTAAATTTCTTCACACTGAAATGGAATTAAATTTAGAAATCTCGGGGCTTGGGTTTTCTCTCTCACCCGAGATTCAGGTGGTGGTTCAGATGGTTCGAGTAGGTCTTTCTTGCCTTCTGCCCTCTGAAGGCTTTTAGTTCAGCGTGAGAATGAAGAGGAGTCTCAAGATCTTGTTGTTTCTTGGTTTCTCGCGTGTTTATTATTTCTTATCTTACATTTCTCTCTGTGCCCGGCCGAGATGTTCACAGCAGCTCGGACACAGGCAACTCCTCCCGTGATGGGAGGTCACTGCCTCTTATACGGATAGTTACGTACTTATTATTTACAATTTCGTGCCAATGCCTATCACCTATACTACAAAGGTCATTTCTACTCTGATCCAATCTCCTTACACTACTTTGCGCCACTGTCACATCAGAAGATGGAGGCCAAGGGAGAACAAGAAGAACCCAGGGCACTGCCCTAAAATCTCCATCTTGTCCCCTATTCACCTCCATTCTAAGAATCCCAAAACTACCAAATTTTCCACCCTGTGCTTAACTACACTACTGTTTTCACACCTTTGTGATTTGTAATTTTTCTCTCAATGTTAGAAGCTTTTTCCATGGACTAAAGTGAAAGACTGTCTTTCTGGGCTCTGTGCCAGGCAACCCCCTGGACAGACCCCCCTGTCCAGGATTCAAACTCTTTTGCTCAGGTCCCAGGCCTCTCTACCAAGGTCTGTGACCATCCAGGGCAACCAAAGGAATGCCCTGGACTCCGAGAAGAAACACTTTTGCAATGTTGAAAACATTATATTCTACTATGTGGAATATTATACAAATAGAAATCAGCATATAATAGTGATGCAAAAAATTCAACTTGTATGCCATAAGGAGAGACTGCAGAGCATGCCTGTATCATCATCAGTATAGCGTGTCCATAAATGAATACCAAATGGAATAGTCTGGGACATCTGTAATACAGCAATCATGGCTGCTGGAAAGCATGAAGGAAATGGACTGCAAAAACTGGACAACTGACTCTTCCTGAACAGCATCATCTAGTGCCACCACAGCACACAGAAAGTTGAGCTACATGGACCATTGGCCTAACCCTGCAGGACAAGGCAAGTGCTCTTGAAATGTTCATATACACACTTCAGGGAAAAAAAAAAAAAGCACCTAAAAAATTTTGTCAGTCTTCTTGACATTCAGCAGAGTGAAAGGGATGTATATCTGCAACAGTTCTTGGCAATTCCCTCTACCTCTCCAGAAATGAGAGGTTTCTACAATACGCTTTGATATTACAAAACTGCATTTTTGGCTGCAAAGTCCTTCCAAAATTTTTCCCCTTCTAAGATAAGTTTTACCCCCTTCTAAAATTTTTCCCCTTCTAAGATAAGTTTTAGTTTTATTAAATAAGGGGGGGGGGGGTTTACTGTGAAAATAATGCAGGCTTCCTCTATTTCCTATAAAAATATATTAATGACCATAAAATACACTAGCGTACTTATGAGACTCGCAAAGCTAAATTCATCTCAAATAAGGTAGGCATAACTTTGCATCTTTTGAAAATGGACTGAGATGCTTCTTAAAGTTCTACCTGATCTCTGTAGGAAGTGAACTATAGAAATATGTTGCATTATGATTCTGGTTTACAGCAGCAAGTAAAAGTTGTGTAGTACCTACCATTCACCTTGCTGTGGCTTTTCAGCCTTCACTCTTTCTTGCCTCGGTTGTTCTTTGCACCAGGCAAGGCCTCTGCCATTTGTTCTCCCCACCTGTCCCAGACCTACATGCTCACCTGTAGGGGCCTGATGCAATTCCTCTTTGCTCCATCTTCCATCAGACGATTTCCAACTATCTCAGATATTTTCCCTTCTGAACTAACATCCAGAGCCAAAAGAAATGGGCTACAGCACACTCTGCCTCAGCTGTGTCACCATGCTGCGATCTGCTGACATCAAACTGCTAAACTGATTCGTCCCAAGGATGGGATTTCTTTCCTACACAGACTCAATAGGACAGTTTCTCCTGCCTGTGTCTCTGGACACACATGGCAAAGTTTAATGCACCTGGCAGGAATTCTCCCTCCTGCAACATTCTGTATCATGAACATGACTACAACAACATCCAAGGAGGAGCTTGGATGTTCAGCTTATCTGAGTGCAGCCTATAGAGAGAAAGGCTTTTCTGAACTGAGAGTCAAGAGTACTGTCATTCTGTACAGGTGTTTTCTTGTTTCACTATCGTTCCCATTGGTAATTTTCTTAAAAATACATTGCATGGGACACATCTTAAAAAGCTCAAGATTTTTTCCTCTAGGGAAAAAAACCCAAACCCAAACATCTAAATATATGGATTCAAACACTCCATATATTTATTGGTAACCTGCAGTGGTGATTCTAAATGCATTACTAAGTGCTGAGTTTTATCATCTATCACAACCCATTCCTAATGGAATTTGAGAAACTTTATCTCCAAATCGTCCTGCCCATGGATCCCATCAAAGAACACAAAATGGAGATGATGAAAAGATATTCATTCTTATAAACTGCACCTTAATAGCTGCTGTGAAAAGCAAACTGCAACAGCCCCGTAAAGCTGCACACAAGCTGATAAGAAGGTGCCACTTGAACAGAGAAATCTGTTTTATGACAGTTTTCTTTCACATACACTATTATTAACAGGAAAGCTTCACCAAAGTCAATACTGAAATTTATTTTCCTGCTTATGTATATCTACACATACCAGCTGAAATCCATTGCATTCACAGATCTGCACATGCAGACAGAAAGCACCCAAGATTGTTCCACACATTCCATACTTGCACATGTACAGCTTGGCATAAAAAGAATAAATATAAAACACGCTCCACATGTAGGCTCATGTTTTTCACATAAAGAACATCATTCCATGTGAAATATAAAAGTTGAAATATAAACATTTGACTGTTTCCTCCCAGTCTGTTTCAGCCTGGCTGTTTGGCATCCATCCTTTACAGGCCAGAAGTTTCACAGATGGGAGTTTCCAATACCCAGCAGACACAACAGAAGCCGGATTTTCCAAGATGCTCACTTCACAAAGACCTGATACCTTTTGATGTCGAACCTAATAATTTGTTATGATTTGCAATGCAAACCATTCTTAAAAACATCTTCCAACGGAACATGGGAATAGATTTTTTTAGATCTTATGCATTACTGATAACTTGTTTCTAGAATTTGATACCATTGTATCATTGAGGTATTCGGTAGGAGATTTGTATTTACTTAGCTGACAAGTCATAAAATACAACCAATTCTTCAATCTCAACCTTATCAAACCCTGATCAAATGACAGCAAAATCTTGATTGTTAGGAAAAGCACACTACTCCTGCCAGAGACATTCTTCATTTTCCTCTGGATACAAGAGGAAGTTTTTACAGAACAGGCTGTGAATCTATAGAAACTGTAATGATCAAGCTTTTCCCTCACAAATCACTCAAAACTAAAGACAAACACACCTTGCTCTGAACTTAATTTGAGGAAATCCTACTGCTGTCAACAGCATTTGGGAAGTAGCAGCTTTTATTGACTTATTTATCTATTTGTGCATTTACCTCCTATAGAAAAAAAGGAATTCAGTTAAATAATTTCTATAATTTCATTTGGAAAAATATCACCATACTGTGTTCTTTAACTGCTCTGTCATATGTTAGTGCTATTTAAAGAAATGCTACTACAAGAAGATTCCCATGGCAAGCCTTTCACCAGAGAAAGATTTTAGGTAGCAAATCCTATGAGTTTATTAGAATTTATATCCTAATTCTGAAGGCACAAGACTATTGTAATATCAAGATAAGAACACTGAACAATTTAATCAGAACAGTAAAAAGACTAAATAACAGCATTTATCACTTCGCATGCAACCACTCTTAAAAAAAAACATTACACAAATTACTTGCATCTCATTCATTGAGTTTATACCCAACAATGGAATACCAACTGGAGTAAACCTCCTATTTTTCTCTATTATTTACCTCAAGAACTAGCCAAAGTTGGTCTCCATTTTTCACATCTTTCTTATAGTACATGCCATAGAATTTGACTACATTGGGATGATCAGAGAGAGCTTTCAAAATGTTGTACTCAGCTTCAATTTCTTCATCAATATCCTAGTGTCAAAAATGAGAAATACACAGCAGTTAACAAATAAATAATGATAGCCATTAAAACAAACAAATAACCAAACAAACCACAACATATTTTCTGACAATTCAAATGTAGTTTGAAACGATAAAAAGAAAAAAATATAGAATGTGAATATACCGTTTATAGAACTACAAAGCCTGGTTCTGTTTATTGAATACAAAACTATTATTTTTTAAAATTTTATTTTGTCTTTAGCAATTTTGACTAATGAACACATGGGGTATGACAGAGCAGCCCTCAGGACACTGAGGAAGGAGCAAGGGTCCTGGAGGACAACGAGCAGTCCATGAGCCAGCAGCATGCCCTGGGGTCCAAGAAGGCCAATATTTGCCTTCTTGGCAACTCTGGGATGCATTAGGAAAAGCATTGCCACCAGGTTGAGGGAGGTGATCCTGCCCCGCTACTCAGCCCTGGTGAAGCACATCAGAAGTGCTGTGTCCAGTTCTGGGCTCCTCAGCACAAGAAAAACATGCATATAATGGAGTGGGTCCAGATGAGAGCTACAAAGATGATTAAGGGATTGGAACATGTCCCTTACGAGGAAAGGCTGAGGGAGCCAGACCTGTTCAGCTTCAAGAAGAGAAAACTGAGAGGGGACCTCAACAATACCTAAAAGTGTCTGAAGGGAGGGTGTCAAGAAGATGGATTCAGGTACTTCTCAGTAGTGCCAAGCAACAGGATGAGAGGCAACGGGCAGAAACTGATGCACAGGAAGTTTCACCTTAATAAAAAATTCTTTACTGCAGGGGTGACAGAACACTGGAATAGGTTGCCCAGATAGGTTGTGGAGTGTCCCATTATGGAGAGATTCAAGAACTCTCCGGATATAATCCTGTGCCACGTGCTCTAGAAAGACCCTGCTCGAGCAGGGAGGTTAGATCATATGACCCCACCACTGGTCCCTTCCAACCTTAACTATCCTGTGATGTCAAGGCAAAGCCAATGCAATCCACAAGTAGGTAGGTATGCAGATGCCTTGGAAAATTACATGTTACTGCCTTAGTCTTAACAGTAACCCCAGCTAGAGATGGTGCAGCTGGAACTACCTCTCTATCTCTCTGTGCATGAATAAGTATGACTACAGCCACATCTTATTCATTTGTCATCCCACTTTCTAGAATTATCTGGGAATTCTTCTCCTTTGCTACTGTCATAGAAGCTGGTGACATCTGTGGTCTGTCTGGGTTCTGCTACTGAACTATAATTGTGGCTTTTTGTCACACTCTCATTACAGACTTTGGGTTTCTTAGACATTGAGGGAAATTCTTTTGGAGGTTAGAGATGAGGATCAGTTTTGCCAACAGATGCACTGGGAGCTCGGCAAATCCCTTCAGACCAAAAATGGACACAGTCACTGGCAGGCTTTAGCAGGTGTTGGATGACTCAGGCAAACCTTTCTCACCTGTGCACTGGAATTGCTCATTGAGGGATGACGATTACACTGCACTTGAGTCATGCTGACAAAACATTCAATCCCTCCTGACAACAGATATAGGCAATATATCGGCAGCCATTTTCCCCTCATTGTTTAGATCTCAAAAAAAAAGTTAACATACTTGTTTCAGATTTAAAACATTTTTTAATACTATTTGCTATTTACAACTATAAAAATGAAGTGAAAAATCCATTCTAGAAGAAGGCTCCCTTATGAACTGCATTAACTCTATGAATAGATTTCATATCAGTGAAAAGCATCTACTCAGTGCCAAAAACCTGTCTCAGCAAAGCCAAATAGAAGTGACCGTGGCAGAGAAAGGGGATGTTTTGTATTCCAAATGAATGATGCTCCTTCTCATTCTGTTCAACACAGCTGCCCCAAGAGCACTTTTCTCACTTGTTTCTTATACAAGTCTCTCCAATATCCTATTCAAGTTCCTCACACAAGCCTTTTGTCTTGAGACCAGCTTGACTGGTCTCCAAGAACTTCCTCTGTCACCAGTATCTTCCTGAATCAGGCCATTAAACTTTCATATTAAGATTACCAGGATAAGTCTTTTCACAAGGAAGGATTTTAGAGATCTTGTTATGGAACAACTGAAAAACAGCAGGAATTTTCCACTTTCTAAAAAAGGAGACATTCTCTTTTTAAGATAATTTTCCCACAAGCACAACAACAGAATACAGGAAAAAAAAATAAGGAAGGAAGAAAGAACCAAAGTACTGAAGGTGGCAGAGAATGGAAAGAAAAAAAGTGGAAGCAGGGATGAAGACAGAAAACGCATCTGGCAAAAAATAAAATAAAGAAAAAAATATACAGTCAAAAGCCAAAAAATGAAAAACAAAGCGTACAATAGTTTTGACTGCCTTGGGGAAATTGGAAGAGAATTAGCCCACTGTCCTACTGTGAATTAATAGAGGTTTCTGTCTCCTGAGGGATACTCAGATTTTATGAGATTTTTACAATTATAAGCAGAAATTAAATTGATAGAATATTCATTCCATGCCTACTAAAAAGAAAAATATTCCTTGGTATTTCATGAAGGAAAAAAACTTTAAATATTTGGTTGAAATTAGCATATTTACCTTCAGAAAAGAGCAGCATTAGAAATGGCAGACAGAAAATTTTCATCCTATATATAGGATAATTTGGTTAAGAGTTCTAAAGTAGAATGGTATCTATTTATAGTCCTGAGGACATGACTAAGGCTTCTCAGTTCCATCTTCATATATTCTCATTTCAATACCTTTGCTTTCCTGCTTCAGTTTCAAAAAGCTGAGCTGTTATCCAGCAAAAAAAGTCTCTGCTCTAAAGGATTAAGCATTAAATGCTTATTTCAATCTTATATCACCCATGATAATGTAGGTTCCCAGTTTAATTTTGAAATAGCAGTTAAACCAAACTAGATTTCTTCTGCTTTGTTTCCAGTCTACCTCTCAAGAGGCACAATTCTGAAACGATCTCCAAAGAAAAGGAATTGTAAAATGTAAAGAAGAAAATATAAAAAGTATCTTTTTCTTCATTGCAATGGCTCCCTCTGCAGCCATTAATGATACTTTCAGTTTAAATAAAAAGAACTCATTTATTGCTTTCACTTTATTTCCAATACCTATTGTCATTTTAGCAGTAACATGGGGGTACAGCAACTACTCCAGACACCCTGTAAACAGAAGAGGGCAAAGAAGAACAGTGTTCTTAGAATAAAAAGGGTAAAACATTTAGTTAAGAGTCAAGTCTTGGAAGAAAGATATTGACTGCACTACTGCCATTTTTTCATTAAAATACGGAATCTGTTTTCATCAGTTATACATTTGCCCATCTTCAATTTCTTATATTGCATCTTTATCCATTCTACTTCTTCCATCTCCTTTACATTCTATTCCTTTCTCCTACTTAATTTATTTCTCCTCTAGTAACAGCTCTGCTATTGCTTTTTTCTTCCTATTACCGTCCTTTAATCTTTTTCTGCAACCTCCAAAGTGTGCAGAACATTGAAAGTTTCACTGATTCCTTTGGGAATTTCTGCCATAGCCTGCTGCCACTTAAGAATCACTCCTGAACACTTCTGAAGCATAGGAAAGCAAAAGCATTTCCTGCCAAACAGGTATTTAGGTGAACACCAATGGCAAGAAAGTTATGCCTATTCATTGTAAGCACAAGAGCCTTGTTTACAGAAAGCAATAGAGTCAAAAATAGTCTCCAATACATTTGAACTCATCATGATGCTTATCATTTGGCAAATTATGTTCACTTTGGAAGAGGCTGTGGTATTGAATTGAGATGAGCACCTTTTCATTGCTTTGAAAGCACGCTGAAATAAAAAGCAGATGAGCGAGAAACACAGAAAAGATAATGGAAGACACTATGCTTTTACCAACATCTTTCATAGACTTTGTGTCTACGGGATCATAATCTGAATCTGTGCGATGTGCAGAGGTAGAAGAGCCCTGGGTGGCTGTGCAGCTCCAGACCTGTAGGGTCCACACAACACGGCATGCTTGCCCAATCCTGCCCAGAAGTCATGCCATGGAAGCACACACCTCACAAACCTACACTGGGAGTGCAGAAGATGAACTTAAAAGAGCCTCCGAAATAGGAACAGCTGCTTTCCCATGTTTTGTTCTCAAGAAAAGTCCCAAGCCACATGCAGCCCCACTGAAGTCAGTGGAGTGTGCCTTTACAAACCAGACTAGTGTTCTTCCTTACCCTTTGAGCATTAATCTGCCACCCAACAAATGTGAGTTACTGAGAACAGAACAGTGCTCTACAAGTTCATCATTCCACCTCCCAGTTGCCTGGTGCTTTGTGTGTAGAGCTAATCCCTTTGCATTTTCCATTTGAAAAGATGAATTCTTCTACATATTTTGGCACATTCTGAAAACACAGAATGAACAATAACAATAAAGTATGTTATTTTATTTTTGAAGTATCACTCAGCACGTAACTCAGCAACAAGCATGTACTCAGATGCTTGAAGGTACAGCTTAAGTACTTAGAGGTACATAACTTCCTTACTGGCCAGTATGTCAAAAACTTGAAAAAAGGAAAGGGAACAACAGTAAAAATAGAATAAGCTAGGACTCCTAGTACTAAAAAGGAAAATAATCACTCTGCTTCTGAAAACAAGAGAAAAGGGGTAAAAAAGTAAAAGTAACAAAGTTTAGGTATATTTCTGACTTTTACCATAAGCAACCACTTCCAAGATCACTTATGATAAGAAAATACATTGATAGCTAGCCTGAGATGTAGCAGGCTGAAATAGTTTATTTCACTGTCACTTCTAATACAAATTATCTACCAAGAATAAGAGAAAAAAAAAGACTACATAAACTCACAATTAACCAAGTAATTTAAGTAACTTACATGAACAGGATCCAAAATTTTGACTGCTGCTTTGCTGCCATTTTTCTTATTTAACACCTTGAAAACTTTGCCATAAGTTCCTTTGCCAATAGTCTCAATTATTTCCCAGGTATCTGAAGGATCAGGAAAGCTGTCAAATATTATTGTTTTCCCAGTCAACGGAAGCATCTCAAATGATGGCTCCTAGGAAAAAGAGATGTCAGTGTTCACTCAACAAATGGTTAATGGCAATTTGCTTCCTAGAAATGGCAAATTCCAGCCTCAAACACTAGAAATGTTTTTGCATATAGCGTGCATACACAGATAGCATAATGAATAAGAACTGCTGCACTTGAATTTCCCTTCATTTCATATTGTGCTGACTGCACAATATCAAATGAAGGTATGTGCAGTCAACACAGGATCAAATGAAGGGAAATTCAAATGGTAATTTGAGCCAAATTCAAGTTCAAGTGAAGCCAGTGGAAGCTTTCCCATGCACTCCAATGAATATATATTGTTACTCTGGGATCTTTGGAGGGACAGGGGAATGAGAGTCAAATTCATAAAATCCCAAAGAATTTAGGTTCATTACCAAGAATCAGGCAAGAAGTGGAAAGAAACCCACACAAAACATCTTAAATAGTTGCATTAGGTTCATTCAAACTCTTAGAGCAAACTATCATTTTTACAAGCCTACTCTTAGGATCTGAATTGTGACATAGATCTCCAAAGGCCAAGCAGATCAAAGTGACAGATCTTTTCACAATGCTATGGTCTTCTGACAGTCAAGCACTCTCAGTCATGGAAAATGTGCTTACCAATGTATACCCCTTAACAACTGGTTTACATCCTGTAAAGGAAACAGCTTTTACAATGACTGAATTGCATCTATCATGGACCAGGTTACACCAACACCCTGGTCCGTGATGGATATAATTCACCAGGAAATCTGCAGCAGTCTGTTGTGTACTTGGTACTGCAGCCAGTACTGGCCCAGCTCCTTGATTCCAAATACTGTGGGAATGAAACGACTCAATTTTACCCGATACAATGAAATCTCCCTTAACACTAGTCCAGGTTAAGGTCAAAGTAAAGATCAAAATCCAGAGACATACAGCTGTAATAAGTATATCCTCAGTTTTCCATTCCAGATTTAAAATTTGCTTCTTTCTTCTGTCCCATGGGATTCACAAAGACTCAGTTCAGTCAGGACACTGACTGTAGTCTCTTCCTAAGGCATCACCTTATGCCCAGTCTTTATCCATGCCTTGGGAACTTTACCACATTCAGGCAAAGCCATTTCTTCCCCCAAAAAAGAACACAAATGAGTCACAAGTGTCTTTTTCTTTGCCTTTAAAGTAGTGCTCAAATACAATAATTCTGTTGGTGTTTTTTAATCACTTCATATAGAAATGCTTTGTAATTAGCTTCTGCACTTTGCTGTAATTGGGGGACTACATGAAACAATAACTAAATTTGGGTGATAAAGGGATGAGGATTCATAATCTCAAACCCTTGATTTGAGGGTTTCAATAATGATAGAATTTCAAAATTTCTCTATCTAAGCTTTAGTTTTTTAAATGGAGGCTTACTATTTGTTTAAGATCTTACTGGATACTAAACCTGCAACTAGTGAATTTTTTTTTAAGTGCAAAAGAAGTAAAAAAGTATCAGTGGTTGCCTTCATAAGAACTGAGGCATCCAGACCATATTGAAGCCTGTCTACATACAGGCTACTTTCTACAGAATATATAATTGTCCATTGAAATCTAGAGCCTGCTATGTCTCACATTACAAGAAAACACAGGAGCTTCTGACCCAGGCAGGAGGAGATATGCAGCGCTGAAGAAAGGAAAATTTAATTCCTCCCTTTCCAAGATGAGCACTTCTGACACAGGAACTCAAAGAACAGCTTTATGTATTTAGGCTGTGCCAGAGCCAAACAGGGAACTCTGATACCTTGAATCTCCAAATAAGCAAAGGTCCATCCTGCTGCAGGAATGTTTTAAATGAAGCAGAACACTCAAAGCAGTCACATTCCAAGCCAGTGCTTCTGACAGCCTCCCAGGCTTCATTAACTCCCTATACATCGACAGAATGAAGCTGAAATTCATTGACTCCCAGTATCAATTGCTTATTTGTCTGCAGAGACTAGTACAATGAGAACTGTTAAAGGGCTAAGGAAACATGAGCCTGCAGGTGCTATTTGGCTACCAGAGGAAAAGTGCTAGAGAAATTGCCATGTGCTTTTGTTTTCTTCTGAAAATCACACCAGCTGCACATCATCCAGTCTTAAGAAAAGTCACCACGTTAAAAAATATGCATTCAGTAGCTGTCATACTTAGTTCAATAATTTAAGAATGCTATTCCAGAAAAAATTATTCACTCTAGTTCTTTCTTTTGATTTACAGCTTCAAAATCATAACTTGAATAAATTTTACTGAATACCGTATTTCCTCACTTTCACCAAGTTTAAGAACAAGTCCCTCCAGATAAATTGTTTAATTTCCACTTCTATTATTAAAATATATATTAAATAGAATGATTTCAATTGTTTTAATCTGGATGATGGATAATGTTTTATTACATCTCAGTGAAGTTGTGAAAGCTGATAATGATTTAACCTCATATTTCAGCAATAAATTGCATTGCTCCTGGAATATGTCTGGATGCCCAACCAACTGGATAATTTATCATATCCTTCACCATTAAAAATTTACTTAAAAGCCATCACAATTTATAACTTCATCCAAACATCTAAGCTGGGAATGTACCCTTCAACCATTAGGGAAAAAAGAACTTTTTAAAATACTTCTGGTATGTTCAGTGTGACAGTTCACTCAGCTGCTGCTCAGATTTTGGTTAACCTGCTGGTGAGGCCTGATGGATGCTGGGCACAGTGCCAGCAAGTCAAAGCAAGAGCACCAGGTAGGCAGAGAGGCGGGCTGAAAGAGCTCAAGAGCCATTTCGGGCATTACCCACCATTATCACCAGCAAATCTCTGTCTCCTGTCATCTTTTCTGCTGCAGTTTCCCCAGAATTTGCTCACTTATGAAAAATGGTATAAGCCAAACCTGCACACTGGAAGGTATAAAGTATCAGCTTACCCAAAAAGCTTTAGAAGCAAATCTAGCAGGAACTGGACTGCTGAGGCCTTCCTGCTGCTTGGTGTGATAAAGGGAACACTTGAACTGTGACAGAGGAGAAGGGATAAGCAGTGTCTTACCCCCAGCTAGGCTTTATTTTTGGTTTTTCTGGGAAGTGTACAAATTAAGAGTAATAAGTCATAAATTATGAAGCTGTATGGCTTGAATGGTAAATAAATGAATTCACGTGATATACTGACCTAGGCAAAAGGGGATTGAGACCCTCATTGTTGTGTTTGTTATAGCTCCTAAGGAGCTCATGAAACAAAGTTTAAATCACAAAGTACACTGTAAGTTTGAGAGAGCCAACCAGACTGACACAGCAATTAAATTAAGGATATTCAAGTTAAGGAAAATATAGATTTGAAGTTCCAAGAAAACAAGGTTTGGGGGTTTTTTGGTTGGTTGGTATTTTTTTATCTGAGAGGGGGATTTGGTGCCAGTTATACAACAAACTGGGTAAGAATTCTTATGAGCCATTCCTATGTGACTTTTTGCTTCACATCAAACATTTGCACCCTACACAGCAGACTTTGGGACAAATATTAGAGATACCCAGAGATGCCCTGTTCAGCAGCTGTGCTGGCAGACCACTGCATTCTCCACCATTTTCAGTATCTAGTCACTTTGGAGAGGGAAGGAGAAATCTGCTGAAGAGCAATGTCTCCTCTGGACTATCTTACTGCTGCCAAGGCAACTCAGTGAAGTACATTTATCACACTCAAAGCTTTTGGTGTGACACAAACCAATTGCCCTGTGGAGGGCTTTTACTGAAAGCCACAGAGCATTAGAGAAAACACAGTTACATGGGAATAAGCAATTGGTTTTTCTTCTGCCAGCTGGGTTGAAAGCACAATGGAGACTAAATTTCACATAGAATATTATATGTTAATCCAATATTTTCATCACTCTTTCATATCACCTAATTGTGCAACTTCCTTATAAACCTTCCCCCCAATAGTTTCTGAATGGACCTTCATCTCACTTGCATGAAAACATACCCATTCCCTTCATAAAGAGCTAATAAAACAAGCACCCCTCGCCTCATGTCATTCATCTTCCTTCACACAGGGAGCCTACAGGATTAGCAAAGCAGACATCTATTCACATTTAACTACAATGAATGCAGCTTTTAGGTTCCCATTAGCATCTGGTCTCCTGGCTACCACCACTTTCTGGTCTTGAAAACTGGAACAAGGACCTCGTCGGTCAAAACACACCTACTGAGGTTGTCTTCTGTGTTGTTTGTCCACATCACTCTCTCCCCTTCACATGGCAAACATTACTTATCTTTAACCAGACACCTCCTGCACACATCCCACCCTGAAATGTGCCAGACATCTTCCTGTATGTCATGACTGGCAGATGTCAGGTGCTAAGAACACTGGCACACATGGCATAGCAGATCTGTTACCTCTCTGAAGGTGACACAATGCATTCCTTCAGAATAGAGGAAGCCAGAAAAAGTAATCACCCTAACAAAACCAAACCAAACAAAAATAGACAGCTTGTTATATTAAATAAAAAACTCAATCTCACCCCACTTTTTCACCCCCTTTATTGCTTTATTCAATATCTAATTTGGAAGTTCTTTGGTCTGGCACTGATCACAAGGCACAGTGGGGCCTTCAAATACTTAATGCAATGGCACAGTCAAGTCCCAAACCACATTTTTTCTTATTTCATGAGTTGTGCCACGCTGACAAGTACTTAATAAGAAAGTTAAAGGCTGCCACATGGAATTCTCAAAACAAGCCAAAAAGCATGAGGCTACGTTATGCCCTTCATTGTACTAGCACCTAGCAATTTCTGGATGAATGTCCAAATAATTTGATTATTCAACTAAGAGCATGGACTGCAGCTCAGATTCACAGCTAGAGCTATAATGACTCATTTATGCAGTATATTATCTTAGCCATCATTCAAAGAGTAAGTTTTGTTCTGGAAATTCAAATATCACTCCCATTCAATTCTGGGGGAATATCTGGCCTCTGATGTCGATGGTGATGCAACCTATATCTGAATGGGAACTATACTCAAATCTAAGCTTGATGTGAGCAGATTATCTAGTTTGGCCATTAGTTAAAGACAAGTGTGTGTCGGTTTGCAGGCTGGTTTTTGTTTTTGGGGTTTTTTTTACTTCACTTGTCAAAAGTTGAATGCACTTAGCATTATAATTTCACTCTAAAACAACAAAAATTTGCATAATTACATAATTTTTGTACGATCCATATGTCTAGACAAATTATCCTCTTCAACTGCACATCAATTTGCTTACTACTTTCTACTCTATATATTCCCCATTGCTTTCAATTGTCCTTCCCAAAAGAAACCTTCCAGAGGGAAAAAAAGATCTCTTTAGTCCCAGCTGTGATAGACAAAGACTAAAAATCAACAACCTTCTTTAACAGTCAGTCCGTGTCTTTCGCTGTTGTGTGCTTACATGAGTAAGAAAGACACAAGACATCAATTTAGGTAGGCTTCACCTACGCTGATGTGTAGAATATACCTACTGGAACCTAAGTTAGATGCTATAATTCCATTTCAATCAAAGCAATAAAAAATTGATTCACCTCACCTGGTTAGCATTTATCTTAGCATAAGACAGCTTAGTCTCCAGACACTGTTGATTCTACTGGTTAAGCTTCTATTGCCTACAACAGGAGCCCAGTAACACTGCTTCAAATGCAGACATGCTAAGGTAAATTAATTCTATCTACTTAAATGCTGAAAATAAAGAGTTCTATCTTGACAACTGACAAAATGAGTATCACCTCCACACTAACGCCAGGAAAACTGCAAGCCAGCCACATCTCATCACCTGAAAGCTGTCAGGCAACTTGGATGTTGTATGATGATGCACAAACAAGTCAGGCACTGTGCAGTGACATTGCCAAGCAAACTTTGAACCCAGCAATCAAACTCTAAATTAATGTAAATGCAGGAATAAATGGTTATGTAAAGCATTTAGAGGCAAGGAGTGGTGATCAATTTAGGCAAGTATCAGACAACATATCTCCTAGGCACAATTCAAAGTACATACATCATTTTTTTTAGGGCTGTTCATGGAAGAAACTGATCTGATTTTGAGGCCACTTTTTAATGTTTACTCTCTGAAAGGCTGGGTAACTGCTTCTTCTGTTTCTAAAAACACTTCTTTTCTTCAGTGAGTTATCCAGTGACAACTTTCCCAACAAAGCAAGACAGCTTTCAGAGACATTTGATGCCTCTGGACTCCTCGACCTTTGTAAAACTTCTACACACAGTAGAGGAGCAGTACTGTGTGGTATCAGCACCTGATCTCCTTCTATTGATAAATGCATATTGGGTGTCCACACTGACATTTCATCTGTGGCTTATTATTCAGCTGATCTTGACATTTTGACTTGGTGCAGACTGAACAGGCTAGCCCTGCCCAGGGGAGGCTCCAGCTCTTCAGTCTCTGAATGTTCTCAGAGGGCACAGATGAAAGGGATCTACTTCAGTACTAGGTTCCACCTTGGTTTCCATCCATTCCCTGCCATCCCCACAACAGTCAAAGTCACACTGCATGCTGAGGTTTACAGTTCTAAGGTAACTCCATCGGAGGAGGTGACTTTTTAAGCAATAGGTTAAAGAATCAGCAAGGGCTGTAAGCATTCAATCCTTTCTCAGACACAGGAGCTACGCACTAGATTGCAATCCTTCAGAGTTTAAACATGATACCAGTACAGAACCCAAACCTTTTTTAAAGCCAATCTTTAGTTAAAGAAAGAGGGTATGAAAAGAACAAGGAAAGAAAATGCTAAATTTAATTACTATCGTCAATTTTAAAATCTCTGATATTTTGAAAACAAATGATAGCTAAAGATTTTTGTGGCAATTTTCATCCAACAGACAATATTTATGCAGGGGCATTACAATCACGAAACAAGATTAATAATGAAAAGGGGAATGGTTCATTATCAAACTGTATTTGGACTTTGTGCTACCAGAAGTAATGGACTGACATTAGCAATCCATGAACTGAATTATATCCAGCTAATTTTGTGGCTCCCAGAAGAGAGGCACTGTAAGTGATGAGAATAATTTTTCAATGACTAAACACTAGATCAATATATTAGCAAATAACTTGGTTTTCAAATCTAAAGCATCACTCAATTTTCCTATTTTAACACAGGAAAACTTTATAAAGCCATAAAAATCGATATGGTGTGATATCACTCACTCCATATCTCTCAGAACTTCTAACAACAGAAAGGCGGCAACTCAAAATTAATTTAGCTGCTGTATCAATGAGCTTTGTCAGGGCTTGAAATAAAGGCGATACAGTAACTTGATAGCAAGATAAGGAAGGCATTGCAGACAACAAGCAAACTTGCTAGCACTTAGCATTAACCGACAAGAAGTTATGAGGTGCGAGTGTACAGTGGGCACGGTAAGACCGCACACGTGTCCTACCGAGGCCACGGTCACGCCACAGCCCCGCGTGTCCCGCGGGCGGGCAGCGCTGTGCCCGGCTCCGGGAGCGCCCGGCGCTTCACCGCGGGCACGACGCGGGCCACGCATCTCTCCCGACTACTCCGCACGCGTTTCTTATCCAGAAACTCACTCACAAGGAAA